>KZ308378.1:404670-419565 GCA_000376725.2 Ladona fulva
CACGCACATCCGTAACATTTGTGCTAAAGCAACTAGAAAACTCTGTTTCATCAGGCGTATCGTCG
Source organism: Ladona fulva (assembly GCA_000376725.2). NCBI lineage: Eukaryota > Metazoa > Arthropoda > Insecta > Odonata > Libellulidae > Ladona > Ladona fulva. The sequence goes on from KZ308378.1 coordinate 404,736, forward strand.
GTAAATGTGATGAAAAAGTTAGAGAACGATGTTATTTTACGTTGGTTAGGCCTCGTCTTGAATAGGCATCAAGTATATGGGATCTGGCAGACGAAACATGCATCCGTGAACTCGAGAAAGTACAACGGAAAGCGATACATTTTGTTAAGAAGTGTTATGATAAGAAAGCAAGCGTTACCAAAATGCTGTCAGATGCAGGTTGGGAATCCTTAAAAGATAGGAGACTAGAAGCTAGATTGGGATAACCCGATAAATTTAGGGAAAGTACATTTGCGGAAGATATAGTAGATATTATGAGACCCCCCTGCTACCTTGACGATCCAACAATTAGCGCAAAATAAGAGAAATAGATGCTAGGACGAGTCGTTTTCAGAACTATACGTGATAATAATAGGCTAAAAAAAGGCAGAATGCCCGGTGTTTTCACCCCCTGCCACATGCTGTAAGGTGGCTTGCAGGATATTTATGTAGATGATACCCAATAAATTGTCCTTGGCTTGATGTCACATTTGTTCAATTTCTCGAGGTTTTCATTGGGAAATTAAACCTGTTTTTGAAATTGAGACTGTGGGAAACAAGAGGGGGGAAAATATATTACCGTAAAGCTTGCAGTATGCGAGTAACTCTTACGCCTATTATATAAAACTGGTTAAACGGTCTCATATCTGGAAGGGGCATCCGAGAGCCTCCTTGCTGGAGCACCGATACATGTTGGGCTGGTCCTGATGAGTGTCCAGCTATAGGTTGGTAGGTTCATTGAGTCATACTGTTATTTGCCAAAAGAATGTGTGAAGATTACTGAGTGTGTACCATCTCGATTAGATTCTCATGTATTTTCAAGTCATTGACTGGGATCATCCCTTAAAGGAGTACAGTTGTACCTTGAGATAAAAGTTTAATTCTCAAATCAAATTTACCCCAACTGTATGTTTGTACAAAAGAAATTCAAACAACACTACAGAAATGCTACTGCAGCAAGGTAAATTGAACGTGCAAGACTCACAAATCGTGGTGGCTTGCTATGCCAACTGGCTGTGACGTCACCAAGGCTGGTTTGTAGCTCAAATTTTGACTCCTAAGTCAGGGAAAAACTGGACCTAGTGATGGCTCGTATCTACAAAAACTCCCATGTTGGGGTAAGGTATCTCAAGGTACCACTGTATAACTATACAAGAAAATGAAAGCAAAATTTGAAAAAATACTGATGTGCATTGTTTCATTAAATTCATACACCTGAACAATTCTTCCCCTCTGAAAAAATAGACTATCAATCTGTTCCTGGGCCCCATGGGCTCAAATTTTAAAATTTGTTTAATAGTAAATACATTGGACATTAAGGTAGAATGTGGACGAATATTAACGATAGTTGAATAAAAATGTAAATTAATTTTCCAGAGTATCTGTAGGAGTTTCTGAGGGAATTCCTCTGAATATCTATAGGATAGTACACTTATTATGGTCAAGGTCAATTTGGCATAATGCCTAGGAACACAAACATACCTGATTAGGTGTCAAATTGACACCATGTCTCTCCTGGACTGATCTCACTCTGCATGTTTTACAGATGTATACATAAACCCTCTGATGCAGAGGACCACTCAAATCATAGGGCGTTTTGATTCAAAGAGAGTATTTAGATTGAGCAAAACATACTTGAATATTTAAATCAGATTCCAAGTTGTTCAAGTTTTGGGGAATACAGAATCCAGGGGCAATTCTGTACATGGCAGGGATGGCAAACCTATGGCACATGTGCTTAAAGTGGCATAAGAGGTAATTTTTCTGGCATGCAGAACTCTGATGTAAGTATTGTTGTTAATAAATATGAATTCTCTTCATTAGCAATGATAATTAATGATTATTTACAATTACAATACCTTAACCCCATTGTTGAAATAATAAAATAGATAATATTAGCATGTTAAACTATGGTTTGGCACCACAATTGGTTAATCTTTCATTTTACTAAATTTGCCTCTCTTCCAACAAAAGGTTCACAATCCCTAGCGTGCGGAAAAAGGGAAATAGAAGTAGGACAGATATGAAAGTTCTGGAGTGATGTTACAAGGACATAATAATCATGCAATAATTCTAAATGAAAAACATTTTTTTGGATATTGTATTAAGACCTTACAATCAAGAGCAAGTTTTATACCAAAATACTCCAAGTTTCTACAAATAGTAGAACTGGTTCAGTAAATAGGCACAGACCATTGTAAGGACCAAAAGTTATGTACAGGGACAGGAGACCTGATGAGCAACCACAATCCTACTCCAAAGATTTCCCTACCACATACTCCTTGTGTTGCTTGGTAAAAATCTACATACATGTGAGTCGTCAGAGTGAATTATTCCATCAGAAAAATTGTTTTTTTTTCCCTTCTTTTTCATATTTATATACATCATTTTAGCTCATCCTTTGCAAAAATAAACATCTATTATATATAGACGTTTGTAATTAAAAATTTATTTCAAAGTCGTAGTTCCAGTGGCAATCACTCAATTAAGTCGTCTTTTAATCGTCGAAAGGCTTAATAAAATAACCTAAATTTTGACTTATATTATTAATATTTAGCAAAATGGGAACAGATTATATTTCTTATGCATATACACCCAAATTTTACTGAAAGTTTTGTCATTTCCCAAAAAATATCAGCATACAATACTCTTATACCTAATTATGAAATTATATTTGGATTAAATACCATTAATGATTAAAATTACAAATTTGGAAATTGAACTGAGAAATGAAGAAATATAAACTATGAGCCATTTAAATGTGATACTTATGATACAATGAAAGTTATGTACGAAAATGTATTAAAATGAAATTAATACAAACCTCCATTGTGGAAAGTGAATGAGAAATGATAGTCAATTGCAGCAAATTACTATGGTGACTTGAATGTGTCAAGATAAAATGAATTGGATGATGATGATGGGTGTGCAATGGTGTTCTGTAATGTGCAATTCTTTTTCGATTCCATATGAAACAACTATTTAATATCATAGAAGCATATGGTGAAAATGATAGGTTTAGATTCAGGTAAGGCATCAGAAAATGCATAAAGATTAAGAGAGGTATGTTTTATTTACTTGGCCTTCAATAGCTACATCCCAGCCAAATATTCTTTCTGCTGCACTGTTTTATTCGTAAACATCCAACATTGTCCCATAAAGTGCATTCTTTTGATAATCTCAAACACTTGATTCATCCAAAATTTTCATATTGCTCTTAACTTACCCTAGGAACTGCATTTGTCATCTCCATCAAGCATTTAAATGTTTGAGGTACTTTGAAAACTGTAGGCTGGCTTTACATTTTGCTATGACTCAAATTTTTAACCTTGTTTAGATTCTTTAAATACAGTACAGTTTTCTTTTCTTATATAGGTTATATAGGTATTTTCCTATCTAATGTAACAGTTATGCCACAAGGTATTCACTACTAACATTTTTCTTTCTACAATTCATTGTAACATATCTTTTAACTACAGGATCTTTTCAGGAAAACATTTGTGAGAATTACAATGCATAAACTCCAGCAAAAAACTCATGAATGCTGCAACCTTTGGTAATAGGACTCAAACAGCAACACAGCTATATTGTTTCACCAAGATAAATTGGTAATTGATAGCTCTTGAAGTAAACATGTGCAACCACTGCTATTCAAAGAGAAGTTCAGAGATTTTACAGAACAGTTTATTTACCCAAAATGCTCAAGTAGGACCAGCAGTAGTTCCACTAATGATGCCATTTCAAGGATTTAATTAATATTTATTTTTTAAAATAAGAAGTGGTTTAAGCATTTTCATTTGTGAAGAAAAATTGACCATGAAGGAATATTCATGATCAGATTTACATTTGACTTGAGTAAAAGACAGAAATGTGGATATTGATAGTTATTGTGCAGTTATTTGTGCTAATTAACATATGACTGTATAAAAGTTGCTGAAGAATTAAGAATCAGTATTGCATATTTTTAATAGGTATTGACTTGAAACGTGTCGGTAACAAAGAATAGGTGAATGCTGCACAAGAAAACAAGTGTTACTTATCCACTCTTCAGTTCTTCTGTTCTTCAAACCAGAGTTTTGAAGTATTAAAGAAACTACAGTCAACCCAAACTTTTGCATTCTTCATAAGTCACAAGCCAACTTTACAACTTAATGCTAGAAACCCTTTCTATTGTTTTGAAGGTATAGATGGGATTCATCAGAAATCATAGACACACATCCAGCAAAATTCAAACAAACAAGGAGACAGCTAATATTCAAAGAAAGGATGGGAGCAGTGCATTGTAAGCAGAGAGAAAAATTGTAACGGGCACAAATAGTTCACATGTTTTCTTTAATGAGGTTTGAAAGAAACTGGGCAGTCTTTCTTTTGAACAAGACTTGTGCATTTCACTGGTTGTATTTATCTTGAATAGAATATGACTAAAACTTAAAAGGTGGAATAATGTTTCCACTTAGGAAAAATTAAATTCTCCTTAAAAAGTTCAACGTTTGTTTTGGCCTCTAGGTGATACAGGAGAAAGTCAAGTTCAAGCAACTCCCAAACTGTCCCTACCAGCAACAGATGAGATGGCTGGAAAGAAAAGAGAAGCCAGGAGTACTGTAATGGAAACAACACAGCAGAGCATAACTCTGTCTCCAAATGGAGGAGGAAATGCAGCTTATTACCAGGCACAGCCATTGCAAACTTCCCCTTCACCTCCTCTGCCTCAAACACACCGGACCAATCCAAAACCAGGTGAACACCCTCGACGGACAACGCCACACCCTCATCCTGCAGAAATTGGTGTCCGTGCCTAGCAACTCAACCAATTTTGAGGAGATACCAAGCCATGAGAGGTAAGATGAATTTCTTCTCGTCACATAAACTTGATGTACGAAGTGGGCCNGTCAAGTAGAAATCATTAATCGCGGAGTGAAGATTCTATATGGAAGCAATTTACAGTGATCTATTCGATTCGTTCAGAAGAGCGAGAATGTAAACGATAAAGAAGTTTGATCTGAAACTGTGAACGTACTAAATTTATCAGCAAAGAGCAGAAGTCTTAAAGCTATAAATAGGTACGCATTAAAGAGAGCTAAGTTCTCTCAGAGCGAGTTATTGGTGCTGCCTCTCGTCGAACGGCGAAGAAGTTCGAATATGCTGACGAGTTATGTTCTGTTTGAGCCATTGCTGGCGCACGCGAGGTATTTATTGAAAGTTGGTGTTTTATTGAGACAATCTCTTGGGAATGTTATTACGCAATTCGTTATGTAAAACGATTCCAAAGAAGCCTCATGAATTCACTTCAAACACTTCTATTCCATCCGAAATTCTGCTATTATACAAATTAATAGCAATCGAGGGGCGTTCTCTCGCAATGAAAAACATATAGTGCGAAATGATCTCACCCTTTTCAGTTACAATTTTGAGGGAAATTATAATATCTAGCGTGACACAATTGTACATTAGATTAGGTTACCCTTTGCATACATCGTAGAAGTCATGTTAAATAAAATATACAGTTTATAGTATGTACTTTAATTAAAGAAGTAACGTTTGAAGTACATTATATAAGTACATCAATGGTTTAGCGAATGTTAATTGCAGAGGAAATATATTTACATATAACTTTCCGATATCCGAGGCTCTAACTGAAACAAGATTGTGACGAATGTATGAAAAAGTATTTATTTCGTGAATGTTATGTAAAGAATGCAATAAAAATAATGCGGCGAATATTTCAGAATCGGTCATTATTCCGATGAACATAAATATGGATAATTTCAGGCAACACCTAATATCATACGAAAGTAACAAGGAATAATTTCCATATTAGCCAAATTATTTTCGTTTAATAATATCAATGTTTATAAAAACGTGTTACGGGCTCGCAGATTTCCTAGTAGGCAGCGCGTTCGCCTTTGGCGAAAGAGGTCCTGGTTTCTATTCCCGGTGTGGGGCCAATTTTTGCGAAATGACCCTAGCTGTCGAAGCATTTTTAGCAATACTACAACTAAAAACGCATTATATACAAAGGCTTACAGATATCTAAGCTATGGAACTTTCTATTCCTACTTTAAGCAACTACATTTACCGTAACTGCAAGTCGTTATAAATTTTGCAAAATATAAATTTATAATTAGAGATATAATGTAAGGGAATGCTTTACCTAGAGAACTTTTCATTCCAAGGCCGAAAATGTTAACATTTTCAAAATGAAGCCCAAGAATTTAAATTTTTTTACAGATATTATCCTCACTTTTCAATAACTTTTATTAACTTCATGTATATGACTATATTCTCAGCTTTTTCATGTATAATCTACAATATTATGTATCAACCATTTGTAGTTGATAGTCTGTATTTATGTAGGTGTTTGTATATAACTAGACTTGAAAATATGTCTTATCTACGGGAGGTTTCTGTGGAGTCTTTGGGCGAATGCCGGATCAATTTCATTATTATTTTTCTTAAGCCCCCTCGACCGTGAACACCTGGTCCACCGACCACATTACAATGAATTATTAAATAAATAGAATAAATCCTTCCCTTAAGTCGGCTTAAAAAAGCGGCTATGATGGACAACTTTGATATTTAGCTTTTCTTGAGTAATATTAGGTTCAAGATGTAGCGATGAAAGGTGTCATATCTCACGCTTACCAAGCGTGACGCTTCACGCTTAACTCAATCCAAAGTTAATACTTCTGCGGGTGCATATCTTTACGTATCCAATGTATGGGTCGATGGAATAGCCTTCGCAGTGGAATGGGAGAGAGCAATGCCCTCCACCGACTGACCCTCACCTACATTCACGACGCCGGAACGATTGATGCTCTATCAAGAAAAAGTCAAAAATTTGGCCATCTGGGAAGAAAAAGAGTGATTCTCCCTTTATTAGTATCACTTTCAATTTTCCTATTATTTCTTCCTTTGTTAGTATGAAATTCATGAAGGTACGCCCATGCCAGTTTCATGGTACACAAAGTACCGTGCCATTTCAATTTAATATATTAAATGCCTGAAAATACCTTAGAATAATCTAAGTTAAGCAAGGTGAGGTGTTACATCAAATCTTCCGACGACGACGAATAAATTCACTTCCTCCCGGAAAACTTTTGTTCATGGTTCCTGACTAAGGGTCTTATCCATGGTTTTCTATTAATTGCTTTAAGTTCACTTTCTTTTTACTGAAGAACACGGGTTAGGGGAGAGCATCTGGCTCGGATTCACGTTGGGTATTTAGGTTAGGGTAAATTCATTAACACAGCTTTTGGGCGGCGGTATTTGCAGATAGTTGTTTTGAGGTCGTAATCCCAGATTGTGGAAAATAAAGTATTTTGTATAAGTTTTAACTTAGAATTGAACTTTTTGGTTATTTTGTTTAAGGTTGTAGAGAGAGGCGTTATATTTTGGTATTTGTATATCTCAGACGTACTGGTGTGATATGGCACATTCAAAATCCCTTTAATGGTTTGCTTTTGAACCTATATAGCTTCTGTAGGTATTATTTATGTGTACAATGCCAGGTGGCTGATGCATAGGTGAGCATAGGTCTGATTATGGATAGATATGTTAGCAGTTTAGTGTTTATGTTAGCTTGAGATCTACTAAACAGGGTTCCGGCTAAAGAAAATTTTGCTCTTGTTGCCTTTTGAATGCTGTTTTCGACATTGTTTTTCTATGTCAGTTTTTCATCAAGTACCACACCTAAAAATTTCTCTGTCGTCTTCTTAGGGATATATTCTCCTTTCCATCGAAGATTAGAAGCGTCTTTCTTTCTGTTGTTCCTACGGAAGTGCAAACGTGTGCATTTTTGAGGATTCAGAGCAATCTTCCATTTATCTGTCCAGTTCTGTGTGAGACTCAGATGAGCCTGAACATATAGATTTGTAAGGTTTGGACGCATTGAGCTACTGGCTATTGTAGTGTTAACGGCGTATAATAGTATAGTAGTTTGGGAATGACGTGGTATGTACTCGAGTAAGAGTTTCAAAAACGCGGTTACGGAATTAACTATGAATGAATGACGGTGCCATCAAAATTACTCATTTACTAAAAACTTCTCACGACAATATTTGTAATTGTATTTGATTGTATTATGTAATTGTAATTGATAGTATAACGTTTGAATATTTAAGAATCCTAACGAAAGAGTATCATTTCATATTTACATGATTTAAATGGCGAGATCACCAAAAGTGTTCCGGGAAATTTTAGGATATATGGGTAAATAAGCTAATACAAAATAATAACAATAATTAGGAAATAGCCTAATATAGAAAAAGAGGTTTTGCTGAAGAAAGTAATTGAGGGCAGAATGCAAGGGAAAGGACAGAGGGAAAGAAAAAGGCAAAAGATGTTAGATGACATAAAGGGTGGGGTAAATTACCAGGAAACGAAAAAAATGGCACTAAATGGGAAATATTAAGGCACGTGAACCTACCGAAAAATAGAAGCCTTATTTTATATTATAAACTCAATGAATTTCTTCGAAGGAAGATTTTTAAGAGAGGTTAACTAGTCAACAAGACAGCTAACTGATTAGCATTGTCGTTCCGTATTGTATGATATGTACCACAAAATTATGTTATTTTATTAAATCCAGCATTAGTACTGATAGAGCAAAACTATATAAATCGATGACGAAAAGGAGATTATCTTTAATTCTCAAGCTATTATACTTAAGAAGATCATATAGATCAAGGGCTAGGGTATAGAAATAGCTTTCTGTGATATAATCGTGATGGCGAGATAAAGATCGGTTGTTCTCGAATTGCTACCAGCGATTTTACTACCTTATCATAATGCTTCGGTGACTTTATTGTCTAATTTACTTTTATACGAGTACATTTATCGTGATTCACTTACATATACAGTTACTCTCTAAAGAGAAATGCTATCCCAGCATCTCATTTGATTTAAGAAATGTATGAGGATACTCTCCGATACTTTCAACTCTCGGCAATTTTTCAGGATTGGATGTACCTTTTAAATGGATTCAGTTTATACAATTTTATAATTTGAATATGTTTTCACTGTTACCAAAAAAGGTAAACTTGCAAAATCGTGTGTAGACCAAGAAAGTAGAGTTTGCATATAACATTTCTCTACAGATTACGAGCCTTCCGATAACTGTTCCTTATATAGTTAGATCCAATACTTTATCATCAGTTTGAGCGCAAAACAGATTAATCGCAAATTAAATTTGGGTCGGTTCTTTATCACGCCGTCCAATTTACCACTGCTTGAATTGGTGATCATACGCCTAAGATTGCGTCATATTACATCCGATGAGTTTCCTCTAATTGCTGCGGCATCGCATTGAACTTGGAGAAGAAAATTGTAGACCGCCATTCTTGATAAAAATAATTCATCCTTGACCTCGTGTAATTTTAACGTGCTAGAATCAACGCACATAACTTGAAATTTTGTCAACGGAACTCATTCAAGAGTGGCTATGAGAAGTTTCTATTTTCTCGGAGAAACCATTTCGGTATTTTCGGCCATAAAACCCACTACCCGACGTTACCACAAAATTTTAATTTTCTCGTTTTCAACTCTTCCATATTTAAAATTCGGAGTTCTTAGTCCGAAAAAAATGTAGATGATACTAGATTTTAATCGAGCAGTCTAATACCCTAACCTACCGATTAAGTGGAAGATTAGACACGTTGACACCATAATGAAAAAGAAGCACCATTGAAGTACCCTGTTGAATACTCCCGGTAAGGTCTGACATAATCATCTTTCGTGACATCTTTGTCTCGCTACTAATTATAGAAGTATTCGGAAAAAAAACTCCGAGGCAACTACATTTCAAAAAATTTCTCCCCGGTTAAGATAAAATTACGATCTCCAAAACGTCCCAGGTTCTTTGAGATAATATGTATGCGGAAGTTATAAAACCACCTTTAAGGTTTCATTGATGATACATGTCCCATTTTTGATACTGGCATATGGGAGGGGTGCCCAAGATTTTGCCTCCGGTGGGTCATATTAGCTCCTAAAATATTTCGTGGGCCGCTGTTATTTTATGTACTTCTTAGTATTTAAATAACGTTAATAAGGCATCTAAATGTATTAGCTTCTAATGGAAATTCTAATTTAAATTGCTTCATTTCTGTTCCGTTATCAAGTATTAGATTAGGATTAGTGAAACTTTAAAGGAAGGATTAGCCTCTGTCTACTACTAGATGAATAATGGCTACTAGTGAGCAGTAATAGGTATGCAAAGGATCGAGCATACTCCTGGCAGCAAGGTCAGCTTTCTTTTGGCTACCGGGGATGCATATCGAGGGTCAATTTCATCGTTCCGGGGACCAATTTTCGAGAGATGTTCAATACGAAAAATCACTCCCACGCGGAACGAATAACGGTTGACGGGCCACCCTTTATCGCAGGGCTGGGAAAATCCCTTCCGATCCATCACGAGAGACAAGGCGCAATTCCGCACGGAAAAGCAGACCGAAAATTTTACGATCACGGCGCCTAAAAATGGACTCGAAACATCAACTCATTCCCATAGACCTTCCCACTGCCTGGGCTTCGTCTCTGGACCGTATTGATCAGAGCGGACGGGTGGGGAGGCAGATGGAGGAGTGGCGCCAGAGGGGAAGGAAAAAGGAGAACAGAACTGAATTCACTGCCTTACTCTCCAGTCTCCTGCACAAGTTTAACGTGTAGTGAAACAACACACGCCCATAGTCTCTTCCACAGGGGAAAGAAGGGGACTTCTTGTGTTTTTCTGGTGGCCGGTGCTTGGTGATCAACGAGAAGGGCGTGACTGTTTGTTTTCCGTTAGGAGGGATCGAAGGTTGAGATGGGAAGTGCTTGTTAATGGGGTCATCGCGGATTTGACCCAATAGGGAGGAAGTAGATCACCCACTGGCGAAACATCATTTCGCGTCAGTCCTTTGTGATGGAATAAAGAGTTGAAGACAGAAGTGGCTTCTGGGTTAAGATCAGAAGAGGATTTCCGGATACTGCTTTCAGTTTTTCCGGAAGGCGATTCAAAACAATCCCAGTCAACTCTAGGGAGACTGTTATGAGAAAGAGACGAAAACTGTTCGCCTCCTAGCCCTTAACGGTAGCGTAGAAAGCAACTATTCAACGGTAGTTTAGTGGTGCAAGTTAAGCTACTCATCGGCTACTTCACACTCCAGAGAACAACGTAAGCAAAAAAGTTGCACTCTCGAGAGGAAACGGAAAAGGAGGCACGCGAATAAAAATGCATTCCTCCCCGATTGGAATCCCTTAAGCCGCATGGCACTCGCCGCATGGAAACATCCACGTGAGTAAAGCAATAAACAGCGATCCACCCCGATCGATTTACGTGCATCTCAAAAGCGTAGGATTCCGTAAGCACTTCTTCGATCGTTCGAATAAAACGGAACCTTAACGATGAAGACCTCAACATCTTGAAAGCTCTCTCAAGAAACGAGGGGAAGCATATGATACCTCGTTTCTGATAGTCGGAGAGAAACAAAAAAAAAGTCCCCTGAGGGCGCCGTTGTGCTATCGACGGGTGTCGGAAGCAGTGTGGCAGCCGTGGCGGGATTCCCGCAGTCAGTTCGCCGCAACCAGGGAAAGATGAGTTCCCGTTCGGCAGGCGGTGGGCAGGATGGGGACGGGGGTGGGGTCCGGTTCGCAGGAGAGGAGTCCAAAGACCGCCTGTACGAGCGGAAACAAAACAAGAAGATCGTGAGGGTGTTGACGGTAATGGCGTACGTGTTCTCCGTCTCCCTGGCGGCCATAATGCTTTCCTTATACTACGTCTTCCTTTGGGATCCGAGATCGAGGCCCCCCGGAATTCCTGCGCACAATTCAACGGCGGTGGCGGCGGCGAGGGAGCAGCACCCGCCTCAGGGGCCGTGCACCGCGGCGCATTTGGGAGCCTTGGCGGAAGGTATGGGTGGGGACGGCGGTCACGATGGCCCTCCGAGACAACCGGTGTTTACCGAAGCAAATATTACATTGCAATTGGGCCCAGCATTTGTTTTTAGCATAAAGTTAACCTTTTAACCGTCGCAAATTCTTGAAGACCCCATTCTAAGCGAATCCGTTTGTGTTTAGGGTTCTGCAAAACTTCGTTAATTGGGGTTAGTTAACTTGGGGTCGAGGAGACGGTGAAAATTTTGTTGACGGGATGTTTTTGTCAAGAAAACTTGTAGTTCTAATATTTTATCCCTTCTTCGATGCCTTGTTCCACCTCAGGATCTGTAATATTTAAAAAACGGGCACAAATATAAATATATACTGTATGTTTGAGTGAAATTTAATATAATTTAGAAATCACGCGTTTGTTAGGTTAATAAACTGCAGTAATTAAAAATTTATTTCAAAGTCGTAGTTCCAGTGGCAATCACTCAATTAAGTCGTCTTTTAATCGTCGAAAGGCTTAATAAAATAACCTAAATTTTGACTTATATTATTAATATTTAGCAAAATGGGAACAGATTATATTTCTTATGCATATACACCCAAATTTTACTGAAAGTTTTGTCATTTCCCAAAAAATATCAGCATACAATACTCTTATACCTAATTATGAAATTATATTTGGATTAAATACCATTAATGATTAAAATTACAAATTTGGAAATTGAACTGAGAAATGAAGAAATATAAACTATGAGCCATTTAAATGTGATACTTATGATACAATGAAAGTTATGTACGAAAATGTATTAAAATGAAATTAATACAAACCTCCATTGTGGAAAGTGAATGAGAAATGATAGTCAATTGCAGCAAATTACTATGGTGACTTGAATGTGTCAAGATAAAATGAATTGGATGATGATGATGGGTGTGCAATGGTGTTCTGTAATGTGCAATTCTTTTTCGATTCCATATGAAACAACTATTTAATATCATAGAAGCATATGGTGAAAATGATAGGTTTAGATTCAGGTAAGGCATCAGAAAATGCATAAAGATTAAGAGAGGTATGTTTTATTTACTTGGCCTTCAATAGCTACATCCCAGCCAAATATTCTTTCTGCTGCACTGTTTTATTCGTAAACATCCAACATTGTCCCATAAAGTGCATTCTTTTGATAATCTCAAACACTTGATTCATCCAAAATTTTCATATTGCTCTTAACTTACCCTAGGAACTGCATTTGTCATCTCCATCAAGCATTTAAATGTTTGAGGTACTTTGAAAACTGTAGGCTGGCTTTACATTTTGCTATGACTCAAATTTTTAACCTTGTTTAGATTCTTTAAATACAGTACAGTTTTCTTTTCTTATATAGGTTATATAGGTATTTTCCTATCTAATGTAACAGTTATGCCACAAGGTATTCACTACTAACATTTTTCTTTCTACAATTCATTGTAACATATCTTTTAACTACAGGATCTTTTCAGGAAAACATTTGTGAGAATTACAATGCATAAACTCCAGCAAAAAACTCATGAATGCTGCAACCTTTGGTAATAGGACTCAAACAGCAACACAGCTATATTGTTTCACCAAGATAAATTGGTAATTGATAGCTCTTGAAGTAAACATGTGCAACCACTGCTATTCAAAGAGAAGTTCAGAGATTTTACAGAACAGTTTATTTACCCAAAATGCTCAAGTAGGACCAGCAGTAGTTCCACTAATGATGCCATTTCAAGGATTTAATTAATATTTATTTTTTAAAATAAGAAGTGGTTTAAGCATTTTCATTTGTGAAGAAAAATTGACCATGAAGGAATATTCATGATCAGATTTACATTTGACTTGAGTAAAAGACAGAAATGTGGATATTGATAGTTATTGTGCAGTTATTTGTGCTAATTAACATATGACTGTATAAAAGTTGCTGAAGAATTAAGAATCAGTATTGCATATTTTTAATAGGTATTGACTTGAAAGCTTGAAACGTGTCAGTGACAAAGAATAGGTGAATGCTGAACAAGAAAACAAGTGTTACTTATCCACTCTTCAGTTCTTCTGTTCTTCAAACCAGAGTTTTGAAGTATTAAAGAAACTACAGTCAACCCAAACTTTTGCATTCTTCATAAGTCACAAGCCAACTTTACAACTTAATGCTAGAAACCCTTTCTATTGTTTTGAAGGTATAGATGGGATTCATCAGAAATCATAGACACACATCCAGCAAAATTCAAACAAACAAGGAGACAGCTAATATTCAAAGAAAGGATGGGAGCAGTGCATTGTAAGCAGAGAGAAAAATTGTAACGGGCACAAATAGTTCACATGTTTTCTTTAATGAGGTTTGAAAGAAACTGGGCAGTCTTTCTTTTGAACAAGACTTGTGCATTTCACTGGTTGTATTTATCTTGAATAGAATATGACTAAAACTTAAAAGGTGGAATAATGTTTCCACTTAGGAAAAATTAAATTCTCCTTAAAAAGTTCAACGTTTGTTTTGGCCTCTAGGTGATACAGGAGAAAGTCAAGTTCAAGCAACTCCCAAACTGTCCCTACCAGCAACAGATGAGATGGCTGGAAAGAAAAGAGAAGCCAGGAGTACTGTAATGGAAACAACACAGCAGAGCATAACTCTGTCTCCAAATGGAGGAGGAAATGCAGCTTATTACCAGGCACAGCCATTGCAAACTTCCCCTTCACCTCCTCTGCCTCAAACACACCGGACCAATCCAAAACCAGGTGAACACCCTCGACGGACAACGCCACACCCTCATCCTGCAGAAATTGGTGTCCGTGCCTAGCAACTCAACCAATTTTGAGGAGATACCAAGCCATGAGAGGTAAGATGAATTTCTTCTCGTCACATAAACTTGATGTACGAAGTGGGCCTCGTACGTGAGGCATTAATTTCTCATTTTTAGTTAAAATTCAACCACAGAA
>KZ308378.1:420929-460764 GCA_000376725.2 Ladona fulva
GGAGGGGCACCATCTTGTTGATAAATACCGTCTGGAATGTCCTCCTGAAGCTGTGGCATTAACCATTCACTGAGCATGTCCAGGGAGTTGAACCCTGTCACCGTCGATTCAATGAAGAAGAAGGGCCCGTACAGCTTCTCTCTAGACAATGCAGCAAAAACGTTAACCTTAGGACTGTCTCTTTCATGTTCAACACTTTCATGAGGATTTTCACTGCCCCTAATTCGGATATTGTGTTGATTCACTTGTCCCGACAGGTGGAAGGTCACTTCATCACTGAAGACAAACTTGTCCAGACGGATTTAGTTTCATGAAACGCTAACACACAGAATGCTTTCTCCTCCCCAGTCGCCATTTTACCATTCTAGCGAATGTAGCGCAGCGTAGCGGACAGAAGGAGAACTGGTGGCTGCATGCGATATTTAATAAAATGTATTGAAATAATCTTTCAGCTGGTAAGGGTTTTGTATGTGTAATTTAAATTAGCACTGAATAACAGAACATTAAAATCGGAAACATCATTTACGGACACCCTGTATATATAATGAAATGAAAAATTCAGGATGAAATTCATCCATGCAATTGCACCTTGTAAATAAGGTAGGTGAATGATAGCTGAGTAGTAACAGGGTAACATGAGAACATGGTAAATTTCACATTCATCTTAACAACAAGGACCACCACTACACTATTTTTTTTTCAATCTCAATGAGGGTCAACACATCTGTGATGATGTATGGTCTTCAATATAGAATTGTAGTTCAGTCTAGTTGGTGCTCACAAATGAATGTAAAATAAAGGTTTCAAAGGTTTGTTTACACCATATTAATCAAGTGACATGCCCCTATTGCCTTTTGATGTTTTACTTTTTCATTAACATGTTCTGCATGTAAACAATTTGAAGAAATTGATTCAGATTTTTCGATAGATAAATTTTGTAAATCCAATGTAAAGTACAAGAAGGTACACCTTTATTTGGAAAACGTCTCATTAATTTACATAAAACCTTTACCTTCATTTAAGACCAGAATCTCAAAAGATTAACCCAACTTTCTTTATCACACAAATATTTCATCTTGTTACATTCATCAGGGTGTCCACTATCCAGCCATTAAGAAATTCCCTGAGTTTTCCAGGGAAATATTTCCAGTTTTGCAGGGTGTACATCCACAAATAAGTATAACTTTGTCCAATTATTAGACACTTAAGGTACCAGAAATGGCAACAAACAGTTCATAGATTCATTATGATATTGTTTAGGTATCAGAGCCTGCTCTACACATGGATAAATCCGAAGGTTGCCTGGGATGTGAAGGTTTGAGGTCAAAGAATGTTAAGTTTGTCAGAGTGAATTATTCCATCAGAAAAATTGTTTTTTTTCCCTTCTTTTTCATATTTATATACATCATTTTAGCTCATCCTTTGCAAAAATAAACATCTATTATATATAGACGTTTCTATGGAAATGTCTATAATTATATAGGATACTAGCTGAAATGCCCATTGATTCTCAACAGGGAGAATAGAAGTCGGATTAAATATAGTATACCTATTTGTACGTAAGAGAAAATAAAATTTCGCATCTTAGTTTAGTCCAATGGGACATGTTATCAAAAACAAAAATTTCTAATCAAAGTTCAAAGCCAAAGTCAAACAGTCAAGGACAAGAATGTAAATCTTTATGGAATATTGTTCGTATGAAACTTGTCTCAAGTTAATGAGCAAGTTTGCAAGATTTTCAACTTCTGGTTCAAATTGTAAAATTAATCGTAAAATGCGTCAAGAGTCCAAATTGATAGACAAAAAGTTACTCATTCATCTCCATTAATTCATTATGGTGCTATGTATGTTTGTTGCCCTTGCAATGCATCACTAAAAATTGTTCGTGACTGTAATAGATAAAATCTCTGAATAATTTCCTCCTATTCATATCGTCAATTCATTTTAAATGGGCCTGAATACACATGTATACTTATGGGAATACGCATGAACACGGAATCTACAATTGCATTGGTCGTCAGGGGGATAGGTTGTTTACAACCTCAAAATTTCACAAAATATTCGTATATTTTATCTAAATTCTCACAACTTTAAATCGAAAGTGATATTTCTCAACAATAATAAGAATTTGTATTCAATTTCCCATCTTTTGGTACTTATCTTGTTTTTTATGACTATTCCTTCTAATTTAATTTTATTAAATAAATAATTTATCAAATTTCCTCCACATAAAATACACTGGGCAGATTTAAATATTTTTATTGCAGATTTCTCCAAAAAGCAAGACAGATATAACTCGGCATATTAAGAAGGGTTCATGATTATGTTTCATATTTTTGATATTTTAATTCCCAATAAATATCTGCTTTTACATTAGGGCGCGTCAATTTTTCAATCATTCATTAGAATTAACAACTGGATAGTCAAAATTTGTTTTGAGGCACTTCCTGAAATGATTATCACCTGAAACCTTAAATAATTATAGAATATTATACTTTATGAAGCAATAAGCAATGATTAAAGTAGTGGACTCCGTAAAATATCTCAGAATCACTCTTATGAATAACATGAACTGGAGCATGCATATCCATAACATTTGTGCTAAAGCTACTAGAAAACTCTGTTTCATCAGGCGTATCGTCGGTAAATGTGATGAAAAAGTTAGAGAACGATGTTATTTTACGTTGGTTAGGCCTCGTCTTGAATAGGCATCAAGTATATGGGATCTGGCAGACGAAACATGCATCCGTGAACTCGAGAAAGTACAACGGAAAGCGATACATTTTGTTAAGAAGTGTTATGATAAGAAAGCAAGCGTTACCAAAATGCTGTCANCCAATTATTAGACACTTAAGGTACCAGAAATGGCAACAAACAGTTCATAGATTCATTATGATATTGTTTAGGTATCAGAGCCTGCTCTACACATGGATAAATCTGAAGGTTGCCTGGGATGTGAAGGTTTGAGATCAAAGAATGTTAAGTTTGTCAGAGTGAATTATTCCACGCGGTTACGGAATTAACTATGAATGAATGACGGTGCCATCAAAATTACTCATTTACTAAAAACTTCTCACGACAATATTTGTAATTGTATTTGATTGTATTATGTAATTGTAATTGATAGTATAACGTTTGAATATTTAAGAATCCTAACGAAAGAGTATCATTTCATATTTACATGATTTAAATGGCGAGATCACCAAAAGTGTTCCGGGAAATTTTAGGATATATGGGTAAATAAGCTAATACAAAATAATAACAATAATTAGGAAATAGCCTAATATAGAAAAAGAGGTTTTGCTGAAGAAAGTAATTGAGGGCAGAATGCAAGGGAAAGGACAGAGGGAAAGAAAAAGGCAAAAGATGTTAGATGACATAAAGGGTGGGGTAAATTACCAGGAAACGAAAAAAATGGCACTAAATGGGAAATATTAAGGCACGTGAACCTACCGAAAAATAGAAGCCTTATTTTATATTATAAACTCAATGAATTTCTTCGAAGGAAGATTTTTAAGAGAGGTTAACTAGTCAACAAGACAGCTAACTGATTAGCATTGTCGTTCCGTATTGTATGATATGTACCACAAAATTATGTTATTTTATTAAATCCAGCATTAGTACTGATAGAGCAAAACTATATAAATCGATGACGAAAAGGAGATTATCTTTAATTCTCAAGCTATTATACTTAAGAAGATCATATAGATCAAGGGCTAGGGTATAGAAATAGCTTTCTGTGATATAATCGTGATGGCGAGATAAAGATCGGTTGTTCTCGAATTGCTACCAGCGATTTTACTACCTTATCATAATGCTTCGGTGACTTTATTGTCTAATTTACTTTTATACGAGTACATTTATCGTGATTCACTTACATATACAGTTACTCTCTAAAGAGAAATGCTATCCCAGCATCTCATTTGATTTAAGAAATGTATGAGGATACTCTCCGATACTTTCAACTCTCGGCAATTTTTCAGGATTGGATGTACCTTTTAAATGGATTCAGTTTATACAATTTTATAATTTGAATATGTTTTCACTGTTACCAAAAAAGGTAAACTTGCAAAATCGTGTGTAGACCAAGAAAGTAGAGTTTGCATATAACATTTCTCTACAGATTACGAGCCTTCCGATAACTGTTCCTTATATAGTTAGATCCAATACTTTATCATCAGTTTGAGCGCAAAACAGATTAATCGCAAATTAAATTTGGGTCGGTTCTTTATCACGCCGTCCAATTTACCACTGCTTGAATTGGTGATCATACGCCTAAGATTGCGTCATATTACATCCGATGAGTTTCCTCTAATTGCTGCGGCATCGCATTGAACTTGGAGAAGAAAATTGTAGACCGCCATTCTTGATAAAAATAATTCATCCTTGACCTCGTGTAATTTTAACGTGCTAGAATCAACGCACATAACTTGAAATTTTGTCAACGGAACTCATTCAAGAGTGGCTATGAGAAGTTTCTATTTTCTCGGAGAAACCATTTCGGTATTTTCGGCCATAAAACCCACTACCCGACGTTACCACAAAATTTTAATTTTCTCGTTTTCAACTCTTCCATATTTAAAATTCGGAGTTCTTAGTCCGAAAAAAATGTAGATGATACTAGATTTTAATCGAGCAGTCTAATACCCTAACCTACCGATTAAGTGGAAGATTAGACACGTTGACACCATAATGAAAAAGAAGCACCATTGAAGTACCCTGTTGAATACTCCCGGTAAGGTCTGACATAATCATCTTTCGTGACATCTTTGTCTCGCTACTAATTATAGAAGTATTCGGAAAAAAAACTCCGAGGCAACTACATTTCAAAAAATTTCTCCCCGGTTAAGATAAAATTACGATCTCCAAAACGTCCCAGGTTCTTTGAGATAATATGTATGCGGAAGTTATAAAACCACCTTTAAGGTTTCATTGATGATACATGTCCCATTTTTGATACTGGCATATGGGAGGGGTGCCCAAGATTTTGCCTCCGGTGGGTCATATTAGCTCCTAAAATATTTCGTGGGCCGCTGTTATTTTATGTACTTCTTAGTATTTAAATAACGTTAATAAGGCATCTAAATGTATTAGCTTCTAATGGAAATTCTAATTTAAATTGCTTCATTTCTGTTCCGTTATCAAGTATTAGATTAGGATTAGTGAAACTTTAAAGGAAGGATTAGCCTCTGTCTACTACTAGATGAATAATGGCTACTAGTGAGCAGTAATAGGTATGCAAAGGATCGAGCATACTCCTGGCAGCAAGGTCAGCTTTCTTTTGGCTACCGGGGATGCATATCGAGGGTCAATTTCATCGTTCCGGGGACCAATTTTCGAGAGATGTTCAATACGAAAAATCACTCCCACGCGGAACGAATAACGGTTGACGGGCCACCCTTTATCGCAGGGCTGGGAAAATCCCTTCCGATCCATCACGAGAGACAAGGCGCAATTCCGCACGGAAAAGCAGACCGAAAATTTTACGATCACGGCGCCTAAAAATGGACTCGAAACATCAACTCATTCCCATAGACCTTCCCACTGCCTGGGCTTCGTCTCTGGACCGTATTGATCAGAGCGGACGGGTGGGGAGGCAGATGGAGGAGTGGCGCCAGAGGGGAAGGAAAAAGGAGAACAGAACTGAATTCACTGCCTTACTCTCCAGTCTCCTGCACAAGTTTAACGTGTAGTGAAACAACACACGCCCATAGTCTCTTCCACAGGGGAAAGAAGGGGACTTCTTGTGTTTTTCTGGTGGCCGGTGCTTGGTGATCAACGAGAAGGGCGTGACTGTTTGTTTTCCGTTAGGAGGGATCGAAGGTTGAGATGGGAAGTGCTTGTTAATGGGGTCATCGCGGATTTGACCCAATAGGGAGGAAGTAGATCACCCACTGGCGAAACATCATTTCGCGTCAGTCCTTTGTGATGGAATAAAGAGTTGAAGACAGAAGTGGCTTCTGGGTTAAGATCAGAAGAGGATTTCCGGATACTGCTTTCAGTTTTTCCGGAAGGCGATTCAAAACAATCCCAGTCAACTCTAGGGAGACTGTTATGAGAAAGAGACGAAAACTGTTCGCCTCCTAGCCCTTAACGGTAGCGTAGAAAGCAACTATTCAACGGTAGTTTAGTGGTGCAAGTTAAGCTACTCATCGGCTACTTCACACTCCAGAGAACAACGTAAGCAAAAAAGTTGCACTCTCGAGAGGAAACGGAAAAGGAGGCACGCGAATAAAAATGCATTCCTCCCCGATTGGAATCCCTTAAGCCGCATGGCACTCGCCGCATGGAAACATCCACGTGAGTAAAGCAATAAACAGCGATCCACCCCGATCGATTTACGTGCATCTCAAAAGCGTAGGATTCCGTAAGCACTTCTTCGATCGTTCGAATAAAACGGAACCTTAACGATGAAGACCTCAACATCTTGAAAGCTCTCTCAAGAAACGAGGGGAAGCATATGATACCTCGTTTCTGATAGTCGGAGAGAAACAAAAAAAAAGTCCCCTGAGGGCGCCGTTGTGCTATCGACGGGTGTCGGAAGCAGTGTGGCAGCCGTGGCGGGATTCCCGCAGTCAGTTCGCCGCAACCAGGGAAAGATGAGTTCCCGTTCGGCAGGCGGTGGGCAGGATGGGGACGGGGGTGGGGTCCGGTTCGCAGGAGAGGAGTCCAAAGACCGCCTGTACGAGCGGAAACAAAACAAGAAGATCGTGAGGGTGTTGACGGTAATGGCGTACGTGTTCTCCGTCTCCCTGGCGGCCATAATGCTTTCCTTATACTACGTCTTCCTTTGGGATCCGAGATCGAGGCCCCCCGGAATTCCTGCGCACAATTCAACGGCGGTGGCGGCGGCGAGGGAGCAGCACCCGCCTCAGGGGCCGTGCACCGCGGCGCATTTGGGAGCCTTGGCGGAAGGTATGGGTGGGGACGGCGGTCACGATGGCCCTCCGAGACAACCGGTGTTTACCGAAGCAAATATTACATTGCAATTGGGCCCAGCATTTGTTTTTAGCATAAAGTTAACCTTTTAACCGTCGCAAATTCTTGAAGACCCCATTCTAAGCGAATCCGTTTGTGTTTAGGGTTCTGCAAAACTTCGTTAATTGGGGTTAGTTAACTTGGGGTCGAGGAGACGGTGAAAATTTTGTTGACGGGATGTTTTTGTCAAGAAAACTTGTAGTTCTAATATTTTATCCCTTCTTCGATGCCTTGTTCCACCTCAGGATCTGTAATATTTAAAAAACGGGCACAAATATAAATATATACTGTATGTTTGAGTGAAATTTAATATAATTTAGAAATCACGCGTTTGTTAGGTTAATAAACTGCAGTAATTAAAAATTTATTTCAAAGTCGTAGTTCCAGTGGCAATCACTCAATTAAGTCGTCTTTTAATCGTCGAAAGGCTTAATAAAATAACCTAAATTTTGACTTATATTATTAATATTTAGCAAAATGGGAACAGATTATATTTCTTATGCATATACACCCAAATTTTACTGAAAGTTTTGTCATTTCCCAAAAAATATCAGCATACAATACTCTTATACCTAATTATGAAATTATATTTGGATTAAATACCATTAATGATTAAAATTACAAATTTGGAAATTGAACTGAGAANCCGTAACATTTGTGCTAAAGCAACTAGAAAACTCTGTTTCATCAGGCGTATCGTCGGTAAATGTGATGAAAAAGTTAGAGAACGATGTTATTTTACGTTGGTTAGGCCTCGTCTTGAATAGGCATCAAGTATATGGGATCTGGCAGACGAAACATGCATCCGTGAACTCGAGAAAGTACAACGGAAAGCGATACATTTTGTTAAGAAGTGTTATGATAAGAAAGCAAGCGTTACCAAAATGCTGTCAGATGCAGGTTGGGAATCCTTAAAAGTTAGGAGACTAGAAGCTAGATTGGGATAACCCGATAAATTTAGGGAAAGTACATTTGCGGAAGATATAGTAGATATTATGAGACCCCCCTGCTACCTTGACGATCCAACAATTAGCGCAAAATAAGAGAAATAGATGCTAGGACGAGTCATTTTCAGAACTATACGTGATAATAATAGGCTAAAAAAAGGCAGAATGCCCGGTGTTTTCACCCCCTGCCACATGCTGTAAGGTGGCTTGCAGGATATTTATGTAGATGATACCCAATAAATTGTCCTTGGCTTGATGTCACATTTGTTCAATTTCTCGAGGTTTTCATTGGGAAATTAAACCTGTTTTTGAAATTGAGACTGTGGGAAACAAGAGGGGGGAAAATATATTACCGTAAAGCTTGCAGTATGCGAGTAACTCTTACGCCTATTATATAAAACTGGTTAAACGGTCTCATATCTGGAAGGGGCATCCGAGAGCCTCCTTGCTGGAGCACCGATACATGTTGGGCTGGTCCTGATGAGTGTCCAGCTATAGGTTGGTAGGTTCATTGAGTCATACTGTTATTTGCCAAAAGAATGTGTGAAGATTACTGAGTGTGTACCATCTCGATTAGATTCTCATGTATTTTCAAGTCATTGACTGGGATCATCCCTTAAAGGAGTACAGTTGTACCTTGAGATAAAAGTTTAATTCTCAAATCAAATTTACCCCAACTGTATGTTTGTACAAAAGAAATTCAAACAACACTACAGAAATGCTACTG
This sequence comes from Ladona fulva, assembly GCA_000376725.2. NCBI lineage: Eukaryota > Metazoa > Arthropoda > Insecta > Odonata > Libellulidae > Ladona > Ladona fulva. The sequence continues at coordinate 429,582 of KZ308378.1, forward strand.
CAGCAAGGTAAATTGAACGTGCAAGACTCACAAATCGTGGTGGCTTGCTATGCCAACTGGCTGTGACGTCACCAAGGCTGGTTTGTAGCTCAAATTTTGACTCCTAAGTCAGGGAAAAACTGGACCTAGTGATGGCTCGTATCTACAAAAACTCCCATGTTGGGGTAAGGTATCTCAAGGTACCACTGTATAACTATACAAGAAAATGAAAGCAAAATTTGAAAAAATACTGATGTGCATTGTTTCATTAAATTCATACACCTGAACAATTCTTCCCCTCTGAAAAAATAGACTATCAATCTGTTCCTGTGCCCCAAGAGCTCAAATTTTAAAATTTGTTTAATAGTAAATACATTGGACATTAAGGTAGAATGTGGACGAATATTAACGATAGTTGAATAAAAATGTAAATTAATTTTCCAGAGTATCTGTAGGAGTTTCTGAGGGAATTCCTCTGAATATCTATAGGATAGTACACTTATTATGGTCAAGGTCAATTTGGCATAATGCCTAGGAACACAAACATACCTGATTAGGTGTCAAATTGACACCATGTCTCTCCTGGACTGATCTCACTCTGCATGTTTTACAGATGTATACATAAACCCTCTGATGCAGAGGACCACTCAAATCATAGGGCGTTTTGATTCAAAGAGAGTATTTAGATTGAGCAAAACATACTTGAATATTTAAATCAGATTCCAAGTTGTTCAAGTTTTGGGGAATACAGAATCCAGGGGCAATTCTGTACATGGCAGGGATGGCAAACCTATGGCACATGTGCTTAAAGTGGCATAAGAGGTAATTTTTCTGGCATGCAGAACTCTGATGTAAGTATTGTTGTTAATAAATATGAATTCTCTTCATTAGCAATGATAATTAATGATTATTTACAATTACAATACCTTAACCCCATTGTTGAAATAATAAAATAGATAATATTAGCATGTTAAACTATGGTTTGGCACCACAATTGGTTAATCTTTCATTTTACTAAATTTGCCTCTCTTCCAACAAAAGGTTCACAATCCCTAGCGAGCGGAAAAAGAGAAATAGAAGTAGGACAGATATGAAAGTTCTGGAGTGATGTTACAAGGACATAATAATCATGCAATAATTCTAAATGAAAAAAATTTTTTGGGATATTGTATTAAGACCTTACAATCAAGAGCAAGTTTTATACCAAAATACTCCAAGTTTCTACAAATAGTAGAACTGGTTCAGTAAATAGGCACAGACCATTGTAAGGACCAAAAGTTATGTACAGGGACAGGAGACCTGATGAGCAACCACAATCCTACTCCAAAGATTTCCCTACCACATACTCCTTGTGTTGCTTGGTAAAAATCTACATACATGTGAGTCCCAAATAGTAACATTTACATCAAGCAAAAAATGTGCTGATGATGATTGCTAGAAGGCAACTTAAGTTTGGTCACATACTTAATAATGGTCAAAACATAAATTTACCTGTAATTTCAACTGAAATGTAATACTAGCAATTTTACCTCTTGTACTGTGCTATAAAAACTGTAAGAATCCAAAATAATCTTGAAGTGCTTTTCTACTGATTGAATGTTTGTTATTTTACAGCAAGAAGAAATGATGTCAGAAAACCTATACCTTCTACATAAAAATCTACTGCCGGCTACATTTTTGTAGCAATAACAGATCAAGTTAATATTACAAAAGACGACGGCAGAAATGATGTTTCCAGCTATTTCTGAGATATAAAGGACCACTTCTATAGCTTTAAGAACTAGTTTTTAAAATTCTTTAACATGGATGGGATCACATCTTAGACCCTTTTCCATAGCTAAGTTGGGATAAAATCCAAATTTTTAACCAGTAACTGTTACAACAGTTCTAATTCTGTTAATTTAATTCTAGGCAATCAAAACCACTGATATTTAAAGAATGAGTACAACACCATGTATTGTAAATAAACAAATATATTTTATTAAACACATTACAAAACTATACTAATATTGGGCATGGAAAATGAGAACAAGTCATGAACAGGATGCACCAGAAAGTATGGGACAGTTTGAATCTGGTCTACAATTTTAAGAAATGTTCATACCCAACTTTCATGAGGTACTGAAAGCTACTGCTTTCCTTCAAACTTCCTAAACTTTCCAATTCCATGATCCTATCCAAGGGTGGGAGCACTTCTTCCGCTGTTCTTCCTGTGAAAGATAAATATTATACTTATAATTCACTGCAACTTCAAAATAAGAAGCCCTAAAAGTTAACTTACGAGTTGATTCAACAATGTTGAATGGAATGTTTTATACCTTTCAAATAGGAAAATAAAACTCTATTATTACAATCTTCAAACTTTGAGATTCAAAGATTATGTGAAATTCTGATGCCTTGAGGCTTCATTACTGAATTTTTGCTATGATGAAAGTGCCAATAGAATCACTAACACTAAGCAATAGACTTCTGTCTTTCAAAACAACCACATATAAATAAGAATTTATTGATATATCTAAATCATTATATAAATAATATGCTTGTAAGAATACTTTCATTTATTCGAGAAGTATAATAGGAAATCAACTAAACACTTACATAAAAAAAACCAGTGATAAATCATTATCTAGAGATTTAAGAGGAAAAATCATAGCTTCTTTACCACAAAGTGAATATTTCAATATTGCAATTCCAAAGTAAACTATTCCTTGCATTTGCGCATTAAATAACTGCACATACTTTTAATCTGATTTGACTGAATAAGATAATCTTGTAATTCAGACAAGGCTGCTTAAACAACTTCAAATTTCAATACTGATTTATATATAAGCGATATTCAATGATAATTGTTTTGTATTTTGTCTTAATTAAATATAAAATGGGCAGATCTTCCTACAAAGCTTTGAGTACAATGTTATTAATTGCAAAAGCAATTTCTTTGCCATACAACTTTCACATCATTGACTATTCTATTAGATAAGTAGCTAATAGAAAAAGAGAGGTAATTTATTGACTACTAACTGTAAATATTCAAATAATTTATGCTCTCTGAATATTAACCATGAGAATCTCTTAGAAAGTGATCTGATCTAATTTTCTGTGATCTTTTGTGTCTTGAATATTATGGAAGGAGATATAACAATTAATAAAGGACTAAATTTTTTAAATGTTTAACAACTAGTTTTTATTTAATTTTACATTCATTCCCTGAAAATCAATTAAGAAGCAATGGAGCACATCACACAAATTATGTTAATTTAAGTTGTCATCAGAGATTCCTCATATTTGGTGCTAGCAAAACATGCATATTTTAAAAATCTTTTTGAAATTAAATAGTAATTTAGAATAGAAAATCTACTCTAGGAAAATTTACAAGAAAAAAGCTTGAAATAACAAAAATGCCAGGGCATCTCATACGCAGCCAAATATGGTACACATCAATGGACAAAAATATCCATGAAAAAAAGACAAAAACAGAAGCAAGAAAATCTAATGATTAATACTTGAAATTTGTGAATTTAAACAAAACAGAACAATTTTATTTCAAATGGTACAGATACAAATTAAACTCTTACTGCAAAAGGCACAATGCAAAGAAAACCAGATGCCTTGTACATGAATATGTAAGAATAAAAATGCTTATTCATACAAAAATTGAGAAGTAAACCCTACAAACTTACTAAGGCATAAAACGCAAATAGGATGCACTAAGAATATAGTGCTTCATGCACACAAAATAGCAGACAAAATTTCCACTCCCTTTAGAATACTCAGTATAAAAACTTTATAAATAAAAAATATTGAGAATATATCAACATAAACCCTAAGATAATGAAATTTCTAAAGCCTTCAGAAAAGAGACTAAACAGATATGGTACTCGATAAAAAGGAAGCATAGGATGAATTTACTTTACCACATCATACCTTGTCTCTTGGTAGGATGAGATAACTTGGCCTCATCAGGAAAGTTATAAAATTATTACTTCAGTAGGGGAACACAAAGAGTGAAGGATATTTAACATGAACAATATAACAAAAATAATACAATGAAATAAAACTATTCTTATCTTACCCATGATCAGCGCCAACTCAACCAATTTAAAGAACAATTTCCTTTTACAGGTTTCCACAGGAACACATGAGTCGACATCTATCCATCTATCCCTTAGAATGGTTTTACTCCATATCATTAGCCTGTAATGAAAAAACCCTCTATAAGTACAGTGATTCCAATGCACTTTTCAGAAGTTAATGTAAATGTATTAATTTTAAGGTAGGAACAAATAAAAAATATATTTAAAAGGTTTTACCATAGTTCCTCCCGTTCATTTTCATCTTCAATATATGGAAGTAAGTCCAAGGCTTTTGAAAACTCAGATTCAGTAGCTTCCTCACACTCATCTGCTATGTACAACTGCAAATATAATCAATAATTAATAATTTTTGATGACTTAAATGGTTTCTAATAACTGTTTACCCTAAACAATGAGAAAATAGGAAGAGGAATGATATGTACCACAGTTGTCCAAGATGGCACCAATAAGCATCTTAGGATAAGGAAATTGCAAATTAAAAGGAGCTCAAAAATTTCATTAGGGTTTTCAAAACAATGGAAAAAATTTAACTAATGTGACAATGATTTAGATATCTAAATTTAAAACTTTTTCTAACAGTTTAATAGTTGCTAACATTGGAAACATACTATGAATAAGGAAAAATTTTACCTAAGGATTTATATTTTAAACTTGAAACATAGACTTAGAGGGAATTTTTAAGCAATAATATTAGAATATTTCATACATGAAAAGTTATGCTTCCATCAAAAAGTACTGATGTTCAAAGTATTATATGAGGTTCTGGCTAGGTAGATTAAAAGGTTATCTAAACCTGAGATACGATAATTTTCAAATGATTATACCTACAATATTACACACATTAGGTAACTGCTATGAAAGATCTAACATTTTGTGACAAACTTAACTGAATATTATTCAGATTTGGATTACTCTTTGAATCAGAAGATAGCAAGAGTTAAAATCTTAAATGTGAGGTTCTTATCCCCTCAAAAACTATATTTTGGCTGAAATGATTCAACTAATAAATTCAATAAAATAACTCAAAAGTTATAAAATTACCTTAATTATTTCAGATGGAGTAAGAACAGGCATTTTCTCAGGTTCATACCCAAAATTGATTACAGTTGACTCGGGAAGATTCTCCTGATGAGCTATGAGATCAAGCTGACTATTGATCCAGGCCAAAGCAGCTGTTTTAGACTGCTCTGAAGTGGAGAAACAAATACTATTGGGATCTGTGCATGAAAACAGAGCCAACTTTGCAAGGGAAATCATGGACTGGAAAAACAAATAAATAGAATACTTATAATTATTTATATCTTTAAAGAAATATACTCTAAGTTAAAAATGCCACTTTAGAGTACTGTTTAAGAGGTATGAATGATCAAAAGCATATATTAGTTACAACCATGATAATAAGTAGAGCACTACAAAACAGAAATTTAGGGTGTTGTGTCACATACCATATTTTATTAAAGATAATGTAACCATTTTCTACAAAAATTTACACAAAAATAGTAGCAATGGTGAATGATATGCAATGGCAATTGGATATGCAGTGGAACTGGAAAAATATCAAAGTACATACATGGAAACTGCAGCTAAAAAATTTTATTTTGTTGTTTAGAGAAGGGACTATTACTGGAAATTCTGCTGAGCTACAAAAATGAAGCAAATTATCATTCGATCAAAACGATCAGGGAAATTCTTGAAATGAGCAATATCAAATGGTTACTAGTTACTCAAGCAATATTTGAGGCAACTCAATTTTCATGTTGGAGCACATTATTTATCAGAGAATGTCACAAAGCAAGGTAACATCTTTACAAAAACTACTAAGGGTTTTTCACTTAATTCACATCAAACGATACAGCTCAAACAGATAATCTTGGAGAATAATCCTAAGATATTCAAATACATAACTAAAATTAACAAATGAATTGAGCGAAGTCATAAAAATCTGCCATCACTAAAATTAGCACAAAAGTATGACATTGAAACAAGTTTTTTTTTGTTAAATTCTTAGTCTCCAATATCAATTTTCTTTTGATTACCTTCTTCTTATCGATGGAATCTTTCTCCTTAGATGCCAAATCTCTTAGGGTTGCTGATGCTCTTGCATAATCTTCATCAAACACATCCAGCATCCACGATATGGATGGATGATTGGATAAGAACATACTGAGTGTTTCCTTTTGGATCTGACTTCGTAATGACTTATCAACACCTCCCCTAGATATCTGATGAGGAGTCTTTAATGCACTCTCAAGTGGCTTGGCCCATCCCATAAGAGTTGCACCTACACTCCTTGCACCCCTTCCTGTGTTCTTGAATTTCTCCAGCAACTCACCCTGCTTCTGTTCTCTGACATACCAGCCATACAGAAAGTTTGAGAAACCCTGAAAGATTAAGTGTTTCTCTGTAATTTTAATTTGAAGTACTTTACCGCATCAATAAAGCATGGACAGAATTCATAAAAATATACAAACTGATGGGTTCAGAGAGAAGATTAGAACTGAAATCATCGAATGATCAACACTTAAAGTGATATCATTTCATACATTTTAGTATCATCATGACCCATTCAGAAAGAATTGAAAATAACAAAATTTTAAAATTCATTTAACGTACATGCTGAAAAACAATGATTATAAAGAACAAAAATCCTATCTTAGTCAAAATGGAGATAACTATTTCAGTTACATCTTTGTACATACAAATCTAATGACTATGTATTTAACAAGAAAGTAAAAAAATTGACAAACCTGTTCAGAAAATTTTTCCTGGTACTCTTTCAATCTTTCATCATTTTCAGTGGCATCACAAATGAGGACTAGAATCTCAAAGTCACAGTATTTTTCGGCAAGAACAGCAGCTCTTTCGTACTCTTTGTCATCAACTGTAAAAATAGTATGATGCATTAAATACATAACTACTCATGAAGCAAATTTTCCAATAAAACACACAATTGTGTGGAGCCACCAATTTCAGCAAAACCCATACCTACCATATTATCAGAGTAAAACTTATGGTGACAAAAAAGTTGATGCATCTCTCTACATATTATAAAGCCAATAAAATTAATACTTTCACGAGTAACTTTATGGAATGAATAAGAACATATCTTAAAGGACATACTTATTGTTAAACCTTTTCTTTAAGTATTAATATATGGCCACTTTCAAAATGAATAATGTGAAAGTAAAATAATCACATCTCAGTTTTACATATCTTAACAGCTGATCAAGCCAGTTCATCATAATTGTTTAAATAATGATAAGTTATAAGGGACTAAGAAAGTACCCAATGTAAGTGAATTCAGATAACAGAGATAATTGAAAAACCATATGTATTCTATAGTGCCTAATTTATGTGCTCATTAATTTGGCAATTAGTAGGGTTTCTTGAGAATAGTCCTAGTGAAAAACTTTAGAATAGACCATAAAAATGAAGCACATTATCATAGCTGCAATTAAGTTTTACAAAACAAAACATTGTAAGAGGAATGATTACTAAGCTTCCCAGACTTAAATCCTTAGTACAAATTGGATTCTCCGAGAAAAAAATTTGAAAAAATATTTAAGACAGAATAATACACCCTAAAGAAAAAAATTAATTTAGTTACATCTATCAACCACCAAAATATATTAGAAAGTAGGAGATTAAAAAAAAAAACAGAGATTTTAAGAAAATTACATCAATAATAAACTTTCCAAAGTATATGGCAACACAGCATATGAGATTAAATATTGCATAATACTTACAAAGAGGTTTAATATACAGATTCCTTTCTACTTCATACTGCTGGAGAAGGGCTGGATACTTATCTGTAGCTTGAACGCTTTCTAAATGGCATTTACATCCATCAAGAATTATATCTGCAAGGTTAACTACTTGATCATACAACTGATTACGTAGAGATGACTCTCCAACTATTCTTGCACCGTTTTTCAAAGTAACTGAGTGCTGAAATTGAATAAAGCTACATTATCTTATACCTATCTGGATTTTGCCAATAAGATCTAAAATTTCAGTAAAATTATCCATTACCTCTATCAACTGAGAGAGAATACACAAAATTGTTGGCCTTACAGAATTATTTACAAAAGACTGTGCACGTATAAACCACTTGATTGAAAAAAAGCTTCACACAAAAATATGAAAATGTTGCAAGGCACAATACCTGCAAAACCAGATAGTCCCTCAAGCCAGCCTTTCCTGGAGAAGCAGTCCATGCCATATACTCCATGCCAGAAGCAGAAAATAATTTTGCATTCTGCTGTCTGAACTGGACCACATCTTGTAACACTGCCTGTTGAAGAAAACAGTGAAAATTAATCATAAATTACAAATAGATTAATGAGTCACAGCTCCTTCTCACTATCATTTTAAATATTAAATATGCAGATAAAGCTCCAAAAAAATTGTATACATCTTATTCATTTATATTTGGTACCAATAACTAACAATAATAAAATAAGTATTTCACCAGAACAACAATTGGACCTACACCCTGAGTTTTTTGACAGATGTACCACTGAGAAATAAGATTTCAGCAGTTTGCTATCACCTCTCACCACATGTTTCTAAAACCTCTGCAAATATTATATTATCATTCAAAGAATAATACACATAAAATAATATAGCCATTTGAATTAAATACAACTAAAATGAAAGCCATTTTGTAACAATTATTGATTTTTAATTCTATTTCTATTTATAGAAGCAATTTTTATTTAATTTGTTCAAAGATACATCCAAAAAACATTTGCAGCTAAATTACCAATATCCACCTCTAACGATTCACTAAATGCAGCTAAATTCAGTATATCTTCACTTTGAAAAGGGAGAAAAAGTACACTATAAAAAAGAACAAATGAGTTATGTGAAATATCTACAAGAGACAACATGATTAAATGCTGACTCTAATTATGATGATTAAAAAGTACAACCTGAACTTTGCCAACAAATATTGAATAAGACAACTCGACTTGAGCTGCTACTATACTCAGAAAATACCCAACACATCACGAAATATGTGAATACAAATTAAAGCATTAAATTGCAAAATCTATTCATTAACTGACATATTATCTTTCTTTTAGTCTTTAATCCTGACCTATTTTTGCTAAGAACATCTAAATAATAACATCTAATAATCTAACTCTCACCATATTGAAAATATTATGAGAAATGAATACGAATGATAATTTCCCTACCAGAATAATTTTATTTACTCCAACCAGAGTTGTAGCTATTTCATCAGGAGATCTGCTGCTTTGAGCAATTTCATCAGAATATATACTCATTACTTGAAGGGCTTCATGTACTCTAGAAACCTGAAATAAACCATAAAGATTAGATAAGACAGAGAATGGTCTTTATTATATGAACTTTAAACAGAACTGACAACTAAGTCTAATGCCCAGCATATTAACAAAATCGAGCTGAAGTTAAACTTGAATAAGCAAGAAAACTGTGATAGTAATTGCAAGAATTTCCATTTAACCCCCAATAAACCTCTGTATGTGAGAAAGTAGATACCTCTAAAAGAGTGTCTCTTTATACTTCTGAACCTCTATAAATGAGACTGCCATGCTTTACACCTATTTTATATCTTCCAGAAAACACAGCACATTATTAACAAGTCACAAAAGATTTTTGTACCTGAAAGTAGTCTGGTATTTTAAATACCAAAACAGAATAACAAATGATGGATTCCTTTAATGAGTGAGTAATACGTTACATAATGGGCAAGGTATCAACTCCCAACTGCACCCTTTGTGGGGCCCAAAAAGATGATACAGAACACAGTGTTCCATTGGAGAGACCAACGGGCAGCACTAGATGATATCACCAGTCAACTTACGACCGAAAATATAATTGATAGAATGATCGAACATAGAGAAAAATGGAATGCAATAGCGCAGTTCATAGAGTCAGTCCCGAGAGATAAAAAAGAGAACGGATGTCTGAAGAACTGAAGGGAAGAGTATAAGTGAAGAGGAAAGTTAACTAACTAGGAAATAAGGACCACGCCAAAGTAATGCGCAAGCGGTGCCAGAGTGATGTCCAAGACGAAGAAGGGGTGGGGCTTAGTGGGTATTCTCACAATTTCCCGAGAGTGTCCCACACACGGGGAGGCTCCGTAGGCCACCTGTCAGGGTGCGTAAATGCATTCCCCACCCATAAAAAAAACGTTACATAATAATGTTTTTGATAATTACATAATGTTATCATTTCTTGATTTCCCCAGCATTCCGCATCTGATTCCCCTACTTTTTATACTTCTCCAAGTGAGACAAGTGCTAAACCTCAATTAATGGAAACCTAAAAAAGTGAGAAACTTCTAAAAGCTAGAAACAGTTTCCACTCGTTTAAACTCTTGCTTATCCAAGTTTGATAGTATATATATGACTAGTCAGAATTCATTCCTTATAATGGAATTTTCCACCCCTACCTCTTGAAAGAACAGGTCCATATGAGTCAAATTGCTAGAAATACTTGTTCCACGCTCAGACAAAACACGCTTGATAATTGTGTCCAATAATGCACTATGCCTGAAAAATCAAAAATTCAAATTAAAAATTTAAGTTTCATGACGTGAAGACGTGCTATAATTAAATCAACGATGGGATGTTAATAGCCCCAAGTTCTCTCCCTGATCTCTAAATCTTAGGATCTCGCAAAATTTGTCCACAATAGCTGAAACAATGGGATTCAAAAATAACGAAAGAGATTGTAATGCAGATGTAAAAGAAAATTTTGGTAACAATTTTCAAATAAGTTACCTATCTCAAGAAGAAATAATTAGTTTCATTATCCTCAATCATTCATGTAAGAGCACAATTATAATACAACTTACTCAGTTTGAAGGTTTCTCAGACTAATGGCAGCAACCAACTTTTCTTCATGTTCTGCCAAAACATAAGCTGTTGATTGCACCATTCCTCGCACTGTTAAAGCAGAAAGCTTAAAGAAAAAAAAAGGAAAAAAAATAATAAAGAGAGAAAGTAGACAATTGATGGTTATTAAATAATAACTATAATTACATGAAAGAATGTAAAAAGATTACTAGTATACCCTGCTTCTTATAGAAGGTGAACCAATTTTTTAATTTAATGATTAAGGAAGCTTGTGATTAATTACTTACCTTATCCCATAGATTGACATTCTTGAGGAATTCCATGAACATTCCCAAAACCTTTTGTTTGCTTTGAAGTTGATTGAGTATTTGAAGAGAACTGGTACTCTTAATGATTGCTAGAATACAGTTATTAACATATACTTGATTAAAATTGTGAGCTCAAAGACACAACAATTCTTTCATGATTTTGTGAAATATTAGAGATATGAAAACACACAACTGAAATATCGATTATAAAGAAATGCTCCAAAGCATTCAAAAAGTATAGCTAACCTGGAGACTGCTTGGCATCTGTCCACCTTGGATCAACTGCAGGGATATCATTGATGACGTCTTTACTGACAGTAGCTACCAGCTGATCTATTGGTCCATCAACTTCTAACTTTTTTGATTCCTCAACATTAGCCGATCGTGCCATAACAGATGCTGGGAATAAATCTTGCAAAATTGCTTTACACTGAGCCTAAATATTAAAAACAGATATTTAATTTAAAGATCCACACTCAGACATGATTCCGATTAAGCTTTTCGGCACCACCATAGGCTTTTAGAAACACAAATACAGACAGTTCTCAACTTATGAACATCCTACTTACAACCATAATTTTAAATTATGCCATTTCAAACTATAATCAAAACATAACAAAAATTTAATTTCATACAACTTCTTTTAGAGCACATGAAGTTTTGGGCAACACTGCATTACTTTGCGATGCATGTACAACTCATGCTTCATTTTTTATTTTGAAGTTTGAGCTATTTCAGGCGATTCTGTTCATTTTGCCTTTGGTCATACTTTTATTGACAAAACGACCAATTTAACAATTGTCCATTGGGCAGACAAACATGTTTCTCCTGCATGATGGTGATAATGCTAGAGTTTGATAATTTTCTGTGCATGATTTTGGTATTCCACTTTCCAGCCTTTCCCAAAAAATGTTAAATGTTTTATGAAATGTATAAGTAAAACTAATGAGATGACGAGTGAGCCTGCCGATGACGAAGTGTTAGACGAGTAGGGGATCGCATGTTAGGGTGATGTACGGTGGGGACTTCGTGGGCCCTGTGACCGCTACGGTAGCCGTGAAGGCCTATCAGGAACCCTGAAAAATCTTACGTGAAAGTGTTATCGACAAGTTGCTATAATGTTGTTTAGGGGTAATTTTCAGTTAATGCATACGTATTGTATATATTGTAATGTATATATCTTAGTGTTTGTAGTGGTTGTGATGTAAAAGTATAATTGAAGTTGTAATTGTGATTAGAGTAGTTTTTAAACAATTGTAGTTAATTGACGGGTAGATAGATACCAACTTTCTGTATTTGTTTATGTGTAACTAAGCCATATTGTATGTAATGTTCTGTAATGCACGATAACTAAACGTCGCCACCGGACGAAATGTCTAACTGCGGCGGTATTGACTAATAATAATAATAATAATTATTTTGCATCTTTGAAGAAATATTTGAGATCAATGAGCATTTTTATATATGCCTAAATTGGATCATTTTAATACACTGTACTTGGTAGAAAATTTATTTTTGGTACTGATATTAGCAACATGAATAATGTACTAGATTGTTTTTACTCACGCACCTTAATATTAGCAAATACGATGGGTTACAATATAATCTACAGGATATGGTATGATGTTACAGGAAACATATTCAGTAATGGTGATGTCTCCACTTCTGCTTAATGTCTGAAATCAACCTCCATCCATGGACAGGTTTTACTATTTCTAACAACCTATATCTGACTTACAACCATTTCAACATAAAAACGGGTGCTTGGAATGTAACCTGTTTGTGAGTCAAGAAGTGACTGCATTTATAAAATTTACTTATCAAGGATTCCTACATTTACACTCATAGCTTGTAGAAAATAGCAATTAGTTTAAAATTAATCTTGGTAAGAGATATTTGGTGGAGTATTTGGTATCTTCAAAATAACAGATAATGATAATATTTGTACTTTTCCACAATGGTTTTAATCCAGCACGACCAGGCTTCAACGTATTCATGTTATCATCAGGTAGCTCAGAAACAAACTTTTATTTTCTGAGCCACCTGACAATGATGTGAATATGTCAAATCCTGGTCATGCTGGATTAAAACCATTGTGGAAAAGTACAAATATAATCATTGTATGTTATCTCGCAATTAGTTTACTCTAGAAAAATAAACATGGACAAATGACAAAGATTAAGTAACAACTAGTCAGTGATTACCTGATCTTTCTGAATGTGATACAGAAATGCTGCAGTTAATTTTGAACTACTATCTTTATTTACAGACATCTCTTCCAACTCAGCATATGAAATATTGATTCCTTCTGAATACTGTTGTAGCTGTGACTGATCCGAAACATTGCTTTCTCCCAGCATTGAACTGAAAAGTGAAGACTCTTGATAACTCATGAACAATAGGCTCTTCTTGATAACATCCAAAAGTTATTAAATTAGATAAAAATGCATGTCTCATAAAATGTCAAACAAATTACCGTATTTTCTGGTAAATAACACACACCTACTAGATAACACAAATTTTAAAAATCTCTTTAATGCGATAATGTATAGATAACATGCATTTCAAAAATTACTTTTGTGATAAATGCATTGATAACGTGCATTTCAAAATTGTTATAATGTTGACGAGAATGTTTTTACTGTAATATTTATGATAATTACTCTTGTATTTTGAATGGAATTATTTTATTACTTTATGTTTAAAATATGTTGGTTGAAATAAAATTGCCCTAGTATGTGAGTATATACTCTGTGACTTCCGCAATATATAACGTGTGTTGTTTAGTCATTTGTTTCCGAGTTCAATATTCAAGATATTCAATGAAACAAGATTTTCCATTGTATATCACTATTATTTTTATCATTTTTGTATAGATAACACGCAGGTTATCTACCAGAAAATATGGTACCAATTTTCTGAGCTAACATAAACGAAAGCTTTTAATCTCAAGAATAGCATGACATAAATTGGTAAAAAATGAGGAAATATATTAATAATACACTTTTTGTACTGGTGGAACTTAATAACAACTATTTTCCAGAAATTTATCTGAATAAAGAATTTACGTGAAGAAATTCGAGGATACTTACGTTTACCCCTTAACACAGAATTAGGTTGTAAACTCATACACATTTTGTTTATTTTGTGAAATGCATACACAATTACAAGCAATAACTGAGTTATCAATTCACAATTGCTCCCATATAATAGTGAAAACAGTAGCATACAATTATATGACTCAAACGTTAGAATCATGCATACAAGTTATTAATTAGAAAACTTTGACTTCGTAGCAGTAGAATATCGGATTCTCATCTCTAAACCATTTAAGATATTCCCAAAAAGAAACCCTTTTCCTTGTGCGTTATCCTTCCAACACTTTGTATGGTCGGTGCCTCTATGAGGCAGTGGCTGTGAACAATGCCGAGTAGTCTGATGAAATCACGCGCCCTTGCCTACAAGGTCTTCCAAATGGCACTTAGAAATTTTCTGGCAGGATAGCTCAATGGATAGAGCAACCAACTGGCAATTGGGAGACCTGGGTTTGAGTCCTGGTTCCATCAGACTTTTTTCATGTCCATTTCTCCTTAGGAATTTTCCTAGGTGCACACCTTATCATGCCAAGTAACCTAAACCCTTTTCCTTGTGTTTTAAGATATTAGTATATATTTATACAGAAGTTCTTTTGTAATCTTCCATACAGTTTATCTGTTTCTCTCTGCATACTGCATTTTCTGGGGTTTCACTATGATGAATTGTTTGAGCAATGAGTTTCTTAAGGCCCACTGAGAAGAAGTATCTTCACGAAATAGATGTGGGAAGACATAACTTTGTGGAAATTAATGATATGAAAAGAAGCATTTTCGTTTATCTGCCCTAACCAAACACCTGTGAAGTAAACCAGAATATGAAGCTCAGTTTACTGACGTAGAAGTAATCACGTATCAGAAAAAATACTATCTATGGTTAATCTTTGAGTCCACAGTGATATTTAAGTCAAACAGCGCAGACAGAGACGATGGTTACTTCCTCCACACCACTTGGACGGGAGTCCCAAAACAATGTAACATATCCAAAAATGTTAACTGAAATAGAATGAAAGGATAAGCCTACTAAATGATGACCAGAAGCAGATTCCCACCAGTTGACCAGAAGATACTGACTGGAATCTTGGCAAAATTATCAATGCTGAAGCAATTCATAGCAATGAAACCCCCCAGTATCATTTGTACAGAAGATTTAAAATCATACCTTACATATTTACAATGCACCAAGCTTTTCAAGCCTTTATGATAATTAAGTCTTGAAATGATGATGATTAATTTGTAGATGCACAATTGTAGATGAGGTAATCTTATTTAAATAAGGATTGATTGGTCAATCTACCTTTTCAAGGGGTGGTATAGGATCCACTTTCCTAGCCTGTAACAGACATATTTTGGACCAAAATATGAAGTTCTGAGTCAACAAATCCAAGCATCTGCTCCCCAAATCTTTCTTGCAACATCTGATCTACTAATTTTAAGGGATAGCTACATATCTCTAGAGTATATTTCAACACTTTTTTTCTAAAATATAATTAAAAGATTAAAATAACTATTTTGAAACAAAAAATCTGATAATTACCTGTTAAAGGCTTCTGCTGGGCCATTATATGGCAGAATTGAGATCAAACCATGGTTCTTCAAGAAGAACAAAGGGGTATTGCTGCATAGTGACCCACCTAGAACTCTGTCATCTGAAGTCATGAATTCTATTCTATCTGGTTCTTCTCCAGAAGAAGCAACTACATGGAAAGCAAATAGCAATTCTTCACTTGCCATAGTTTTTCATTACATATAATCACAATCAAGAATGTTTTGAGTGGCGAAAAGTACAAATGTTTTCTTTTTTAATTACAAAAATATACATAGCGATAGTTATAGCAGTGGGGCTGAGGCCATTTTACCCTAAATATACATTTATTGCAATGTAATCACAATTAGAAATGAAGCCACCTTACAGTACTCACCAGACACACACACAATACTTTTGTAGTTGAACATGATAGCATTGCTACCATGAAGCAAGAAATGGTAGTTCCAGGATTTCATCTCCTCCTCTTCATGATAAAAAGACGTGTGTTTAATTGGAATAAAGGATGAGAATTTAACAGGAGAGCTGGGACCATCAGTATATATTGTCCCTGAAATACAAAAACTCAGATGGTTAATATCAATACCAATAGATAAAAATACATACAGTATAAATCTCTTGAATATTTTCCTGGGCATATATGGGCAATATAATTGTATTACAAAATATAATAAAAATACTCGTTTAATATTTTCTGTATAAGAAGTGAAATTTTAAACAGCAAACATACAGAAAAGAGAATGACCAAACTCTAAAGTAGAAATACTCACCGAAAGCATAATGCATTAATGGAGAGCAAGTATGGTTTACAGCAGCAGCTAATACCATGAACCCTCCATCAATAAGATGCATGTCTAGCAACCACACTTTACTATCTCCAGCTAAACCAGCTTCTCCTCCCTCAAAATTAAAGTAAAAAATCATCACTTTCTAGCTTGAATTATTAAAAGTGCACTTTAAAATTATCCTGGTAATAAAATGTATAGATATGAAGGACAGACTGAGTTCATCATAAATTTTCCCAATTAATTTGATATGTTAAAACAAAATTTTATTGATTTTTATCTGCCACTGTAGAGAGCTTTAAGTTACAAACCTTCAGACCATATAAAAAGCTCAAAGATGAAGTGTTCTTCAGTCCTTGTTAATTTGAAAAAAATCACATCGCTTCAACCTTTGAAGAGGTAACTGCACTGTATGACTTATAAGGAAAAATTATGATGTGAAATTTTAGATTAGCAAACATTTAGAGAAAAGAATTATGGAAACCTCAAGAGGAGAAAGGAATATTTGTGCAGTGGAGTTAATCCAAGAATTGGAATCAATAAACATTTTTCTGGTACTAAGAATAAGTCCTATTCAACTTTTGGAATATATCCTCATGAGGCATTTGATAGGAGTCTTTCCTAATTTGCAAATTGCTTTGCATGCTTTATTGACATTTCCGAAGACTGTTGCTGCTAAGATAATGATACTCAAAAGCTATGTAAACTATTAATTCATAATGACCAATCACTATGTCAGCTTACGGAATATGCATAATTAATTGCTACTGATGTTTTGTGACAAATTTAAGCTGAGGAAGTCATAAAACAGTGGTTTTCCAAAGTCGAACAAATTAATTTTTACATACAAATCAGGATATGTATGATTTTGGGATTTAATGTTAAGCAGCGGCAAATTATGTTTGCACCTGCGCAGCAGATAGGTTGGGTGTGGTGTGGGGTACAAGTAAAGAATACAGACTCAGGATTCGCTTCATGGTATTCATTCACACAAAATGGATTCATGACAGAGCTTTTCCTACACCACACAATAAATTCACAGCACGACCCAGGTTTCATAGCCGCACTACATAATCAGGTAACTTCTTACTTGCACACATTTCCTGTATATATTTTTATATATAACTGTCACCTGATGATGTAGCATGGCTACAAAACCTGGATCGTGCGATGTACTAAAATTTCTGTCACGAATCTGTTTTTTAAAGGTATGAGATTTGCCAAAGGAGAGAAAGTAAAGTTAAAAATTAGGGTTCATGGGCAAAAATAAGAAGTTATATTAATTACCTTACTTGGATAGTTCTTACTGGAAGGTGCACAGATAAGTTTGGAAGGATAATAGCAGTAGCCAAGGAAGCTTCTGTGAAGTTAGGGGAACAGTTGAAAAAAAGAGTAGGAATTCAGGGAAAGATCAGTTAAGCCCTATAGTGTTATGCTCTATGAATCCAAAACATGGACCCTGAGAAAGTTGGGTTGATAGAAAGGGAAGTAAGGGAAATGATACACATTGAGTTATGTTCTCTAACATAGGTATATTTACCAAGTGACTGATTTTGACAATTTCTTCTGACAAAATGAATTTAAGGCAAGATTTGGAAGTCAATCAGAATCATTTCCCTCATTAAACATGACATTGCGCCCACAGACACAATGAATGAATCATAAAAGAGAAGAGTAGGAGGTGGTGGTGGTGGTATTGATTGAAGTAATTAAGTGAAGGTAGAGGAAACTGTTTGTTGAAATGTTAATATATACATTGAAACTTTTCTATAGTGGAACTTACATAAAGCAAAAACTTGCCCATTACAGAAACATTTCCTGGTCCTGGCCTGTGAGATATATTAGCATATAAGACCCTGCCATTAATGGAAATCTAATGCAGCATCGGAATGATTTTTTGTCAGAAAAAAGGAGTCCATTTCTTCTGTATTATGAAATTTTGGTTCAAGTGCAAGCAAAAGCATTTGCTAAACAATTAGAAAATTCAGAATTTAAAGCAGCCAATGTTTGACAGTTTGAAAGCTCATCATAATGTTGTATGGAGCAGTGTTTCTGGAGAGAAAAATGATGTGGATACAAAAAGTCTCCCTCTGGAAATCTTCGACTCCATTTTTTCCACCATTCCTTACTACAAAAAATTGTTGATTAATCTATTGCTTTCAGTTTATTCATTTGGTTTACACAATTTTGCCTAGATTACATATTTTGAAGGATGAGACACACTTGTGTTAGTTAAAAGTTTGACAATTTAGAATTTGAAACTTACGTAAGATTTTTAAAATGTGAATGCTTAAGTAATGGAATATTTTCAAAATACAGATGCAAAGAGAACATATCTGTACCTTAACGATTAAAAAGAAATTTTAAACTTACTAGTTGAAAAAAATGAGGACACTAAGGAATGAGAATGAGTGAAAATATCACTTACCCAAACAACTTGTTGGAATGCTTCACGTGTTATTCTGTCTAAATCATACTCAGCAATTAGCTGTTCTGATTCTCCAATTTGCCAGTGCTGTATTGAATGACCAGTTAGGAGGTACACTTTCCATCCATCTTCATTCATCATGGAACTCTCTTCTTCATTTGGACTGACAGCAATCACTCGGGAGATTCTCTAAATATTGATAACCATACAAATTTAAACACAATAAGCATAGGTATTAGTAAAAACAAAATACCATATTTTCACATTGGAAGTGATTATGCAAAGTTATCTATGCAAAAACGTTCAGCTTCTGGAAACAATCCTGGTCCACATTATCCAATGGAAAAAAACTTTGATAACACATTTCTGTATGAACATTAACAAATGATAAGTTTAAAAAATGTAGAAGTTATCAAGGGACAATGGCACATTAATGTGGAATTGTTGAGTTCATAATTCAATTCTCAATTCTAAACATCATTTATTCATCTATTATATTAACATTACCTTTACAAATATTTTTCATTGAATTATCTGTTGCAAAGTGTATGGTATCTACTAGGTGGGTTTTATCTATAAATCTTCATAATTAAAGAAAATGTTAGGGTAATAATGTGTTATGGATGAGAAAAAAAGACGTAGGATAAATATATGTTGATAATTTTCCTAACATTTCCATTAATTCTGTAAATTCTTGGAGAATGTTTTCCTAGCTTCTATTACACAAAATCTTCAAAAACAAATCAACTCTCTGCAAACTTTTAACTAATAATGCATTTTAAAAGTTTTCAGGGTATAATCATAGGCCACTGCTCATTTTTATGTGATCAAGCAGATGAGAAGATTTAATTTAAAGTAAAAATAAATGTGATTCAACCTAACCCTGAAAGACATAACTGATAAAGCTCAAAAAATTCTTTAGGGATGAGAAATTAAAGGTTTAACTCACCACTTCCATAACTTGCGATGCTGTGATTGAACCAAATATAAGAGAGGTCACCTTTCTGCTTATTCCACCAAGCCAACCTTGTGGAGTTTTCAATGTCCTACAACAAATTGAGTGGCGCCCATCAATTACTTGTGGTACAACCATCACAATTGTTGAAGTAGTAGTTGCCAATAAACATCCATGAGGCCCCAAGTATGTGAGAGAATCACATTCCTGACCCTTAAAAATACACGATACATAGAAGGAAAATGTGAAAAAGTTAGATTAGAATATTCAATCTATTTTNGGGGGGGAATATCGTCTTTTTTCCTGTGTTTGTGACAGCATACAAGACTGGTGAACAGTTACATAATATATTAGCCCATATGAATGTATTTAGTTTCTGCTTTATGTGGCAATTTAACGAGCTTTTCAGAATTATAACCCTTTTAGTATATTTATCAATAATAAAATTAAAACTAAATTACCTAATAACAATTATAAGACTATATACATATGTACAGTTTTGGAGGAAAAGTCAGTTGGTGTATCCTTTGATGTTGATTAAGAAGGCTAAATTACCTTGCACTGCATCTGTACATATTTACAGTAATATACTTTTTAAAATAACTAATATAAAATTTCTAATTCTAACATTTATAAATCTTCCATTTAAATCTAATATACATTAGTGGCTTGCCTTCACCGGTATTAACAGACCTCGGGCAAGTCAATAATTCCTTAATAAATCTCATATATATGCCTTACAATCTAATAAACAGCAACAACTGGCCATCATCAGATTTTACAAGCCTCAGGCTAGTCAAAAGATTATTTTACATTTATAATAATTTATTTTAATCTATAACTAGTAGTAATAACTATGTATATTTACACTTGTAAAATAATTTTTTAATAAGTTGACTGTTTAAAGGAATATTTTAAGACGGTTGATTATTTCTGTGGGTTGTTGAATTTTCGTTATATATTTTTTCCTCTTTCTTTGTAGAGGTTGCTAGAGGTTGTTGACCAGTGGGTTTTTGATGTAAGGTAGGTGGTGTTGAAATGTGGCAATGCTTTTGGCACTGCGTTCGAAAAAATTAATGAGTTTGTGGGCTTTTGCTGTTTCTTTGAAGGGTATGAGTTTGTTTGTGGTAGTTAGGAAGCGGACGGATTTTTGGTAGAAAGATTTGTAGGATTTTAGGTTGGCTGAAGAGGTGTTGAAAGTGATGAGGGAGGCATAGAACAGGATGGGGCATACAATGCTGTGAAGGAGGTGAAGTTTATCTTCTGTAGGTATTGGACTTGTCTTTTGTAGTAGAGGATTAAGTGCATTTCTTACTTGAAGCGCCTTTTTGATGGATTTTTCAGTATGAGTGTTCCAGGTGAGGCCGTGGTCTAGGAATACTCCCAGGAACTTGGTGTTTTGAATAGTAGGGGTGATGGTTTTATTGTATTTTGGATGGAGATAGGTGTGTTTGGTGCGGCGGAAGATGTTGAAGTTCATGTGCTGGCTCTTTGAAGGGTTGACAGTAAGGTTCCAGTTGGACATCCAATGGTGTATTTTAGTCAGATGGTTGTTGAGGCTTTTTATGGCGATGTCTGGTGAACAGGATTGTGCAGTAATGGCAGTGTCATCTGCGTACATATATAGTTGGGTGCGAGGATGTTTTGGGATATCGTTGACATATATGGAGAAGAGGAGAGGACTTAGTTTCGAACCTTGGGGTACGCCTATAGTGATGGATTGTGGTAGTGATAGTGCATTATCCGTCTTGACCTGTATGCTGCGGTTTTGAAGGTAGTCTTGTAGGAGTTTAGTGAAATATAATAGGGTGCCAATGTGGTGGAGTTTCTGAATTAGTCCATGCCAGACAGAATCAAATGCCTTTGTGAGGTCTAGGAAGATTGCTTGTGTGGATTTCCTTCCTACTGCATATCCTCGATTAATGTATTCCACTAGTCGTAGGATTTGGTGGGAGGTAGAGTGGCCTTTTCGAAAACCCATTTGCTCGGAGATGAGGACGTTGTTTTCGTGACAAAAATTTTGGAGCCGGTTTAAAATAATTGATTCAAAGAGTTTTGAGAGGGAGGATAGGAGAGTGATGGGTCGGTAGTTGCTGGGGTTTGTGGGGTCTTTGTTGGGTTTGGGGATCATAATGACATGTCCAAGTTTCCATGAGGATGGGAAGTAAGAGTGAATTAAGCATGCATTAAAAAGGTTAGTGAGGAAAAGGAGTATTTGTGAGAGAGAAGTCCAGATTTTCAGTTCCTTGTTCCGGATTTGGTCAGGTCCTGGGCTTTGTTCGTTGTGGTAGATTTGATAATACCTGTAATTTCTTTAGTGGTGCATAGAGAGGGAAAGGGAGAGGGGGAATAGAGGAGAGAGTGATAGGTATTTTGCACAGAGAGTGTAATTGTAGGGGGTATGTTTGAAGAGAGATTGGAGTCAGTGAGTTGTTTGCTGAATATTTCTGCTTTTATTTGTGGATCATAGTGGAGTCTATTGTTGTTAATGAGTGGGTTTTGGCGTGAAGATGATGTTTTAATGGAGCGGGATAGTTTCCATATGCTGTTGTCTGCGAAGTTGACTGTGTGAAGCTTGGTGTGCCAGAGTTGTGTTCTGAATGTTTTGATGTCTGATTTGATTTCGTTGTTAATGTTTTTTAGTTGTTGTTTATCGACTGGGTGATGATAGGTATGTGTAAGTCATCTAAGTCTGTTTCTGAGTGTTATCTTATGTTGTATGTTTGGAGGTAGATGTAATTTGTTGTCTGTTTTTGGGATGATTGTGTGTGTGGATTTTTGTTTGGCTTCTGAAGTGTATTTAAGAAATTGTTTTAAATGGAGGTTAATGAGGTTGATAGTTGTGGGTGGGTCAGTTGGTATGGAAGATATTTTATTAACCAGATGTTCGGTGTATTTGTCCCAGCGGACAGAGGTTATTGGGTTTGGAGAGGTGGAGTTTAGTGTGAAGAAGAATGGGAGGTGATCAGATGAGAATTCATTGAGAACGAGTGGATGTGAGAGAGTGTTGATATTTTTAGAAATTGCAAAGTCAAGTAGGTCAGGATGTTGGGAGGTGTGGGTGGGAGAGAAGGGGGAATGGATAAATAGCTGGTGTTGCATTAGGAGGTGGAACAATTTTCGTCCATTTTCGTTCAAAGTATTTGAGCCCCAAAATGGATTTTTACTATTGAAGTCACCGCATAGTATGAAATTGTTGTATTCGTTAAAGACAGTTGATAATTCAGTGATTGCGTTAGGGTGTGTACATACATGGTACATAAACACTAAAAATATTAAATTTATCTGATTGAGAGCTAAGACTAATTCCAACTAATTCTAATTTATCCAAAATAGGTAAGGAAATGATAGAGAAGGGCACATCTTCTCTAATGAGGATTGCAACTCCTCCACCTTTACTTTTTCTGTCCTTACGAATAACCCTAAACCTAGGAAAGTATAATTTATCACTATATTTACACCATGTTTCTTGAATACATACAATATGAATATTATTATAGCATAAGAAATTATTTAATTCTCTTGTTTTATTTTTTATGCTGCAGCTGTTCCATGATATTATATTTAGGTTTGGTAATTGCGGTGAGTGGCCCTCTGTTGGTTGATCCTGAGGATGTGGTGTGGTCATCAGGAGTGTAGCTTAAGTAACTCACTAAGTATAATCGTTTTTTTTTCCAATTTTGTTCCGGCAGAGTTTACTTTATCTAATATTGCAAGGAACCATGTATGCAAGTCATCTTCTTCTGAAGGTGGTTGTTCAGTTGGCGGTTGTCTTGGCCAGATTGCTGGTTGAGAGGTAGTGGAAGGGTTATTTTGTTTAGGGAGAGAGGGAAAGGCGTGTTGAGATGAAAGGGTTGGAGTTTTGGGTTTATTTCTGTTCCTGATGGCTTCTTTTGCTCGGAGGTAGACTGTGCAGCCTCGCAGTAGTTCGCAGTATGTGGTTCTTTAAGGTAGCACTGGGGTTTGTCTGTGGTTTCTTTTCTGCATTCTGATGTTAAGTGAGGGCCACTACACTTAATGCAATTTGGATTAAAGTTGCAGTAGTTGCGAGTGTGGCCAAGTTGTTGGCATTTGGTACATTGGATAGGCAGCTTAGGAGTAATATAATCAGAAATTCTAATTTTTAAGCCAAGTATATTTTTAATATTTAAGATGTCCTCTTTTTGGGTGGAGTGAGGGAAGGAAATTTTAAAGAGAGGGCAGGGTCTTTTTGGAGGTGGTAGGTCAGATTGGGGTGGTGCTGGTTGGGATTGAAGGGGTTTAGTTATATATATTTGTTGCACATCTTGAATGGTAAATCCCTGTTCCACAAGGTCCTCTTTGATGGCTGCAATTTCAGTGGAAGCTGGTAAATCTCGGATAACATAATGTTGGCTCCACATGGATGGGAACTGGTAGGTGTAATATTCAATGTTTTCTGAAGATAGTGCTTCTTTACATTTTAAAAAGTCGTCCACGGTGTGGCATTGTAGAAGAATCAGGGATGCGCCAGCCATCTGTGATGTCGGCGGGAAGGTTAGTTTTCTTTTCAGTAGTGCAAGCAGTTGTGGCCAGGTGGAGGTGCGTTTGATTTTGATTGAGGGAATTTTAATTTTGTTTGGTGCGGAAGGGTTAGGAAGAGAGGTGGTTGGTGTTGTTGTGCAGGGTGTGGAATCGGGAAGATAGGAATTTTTTATTGGGTCAAATCTATTCTTAGTCCGAATAGGAGGTGGTGATGGGGATGGTGGGGTAGGGTGAGGACGTTTACGGTTATGTTGGACGACGGTGAAGCCGTCGTCCTCTGGAGCACGCTTTTGCGACGAAATTTCGTTCGCTTTACTAGTTAGATCGGCATTGGTGCCACCCGAAGCAGAATTGACATTAGAAGATATGGGCTGTTCACCAGAATTGATATGACTGCCACTCACCGCGTTAATTTCGTTGGTAATGGTTCGCCATTCGGAGTCTGACAGCATGCTGCGCAGCCCGATGAGGTTCGCCGAAGACTAGTTTCTAAAGACGTTATGTATAAATAAGTATTCCACTCCGGGCGCCCGGATAGCTAAGTGGGCAACGCGTTCGACTTCGGTGAAAGCCGTCCCTGGTTCTATTCCCGGTGGTGGCTCACGAACAAAATGACCTCAGCTATCGAAGCACTTTTAACAAGTATTCCCTTCCAAAGGACCATTCCACATTTCTTCAGATATTCACGAAACTCTAACTTCTGTCGATTTATCCAGAGAAAAACGTAGAGTTTCGGAGATAGTTCCTTCTTCTTCGATACTTCCTTCGAAAACTTAATAATAACGAAAAGTATAAGTATTTTTCTACGAAGATGAACTTTGAATATATTTTCAGAGGGTAATTTACCGGAGTACGTGAGACTTCCGTTTTATAAATACGGTTTAAGAAATATATTTGACTTATTGTTGTTCATTCAATTCACCCCAATTCAATAATTGTTTAATTAAGTTTTCGAAACAGAAAATATATGAGATCAAAGTGTTCACATATATTGTTTGTTACTTTCCTAGTGTTACTTAAGGTACTCCTGCTAACTATGAAGAAGTTTTGTATTTGCACAGAAAATACATTCACTATTTTCTCAGAAGCTTTCACACTGGAATTATTTTCCAGAGCAAATAAGACGAAAAATGGTTGGCGACTACTTCAATGCATTTTCTCAAAAATTCTCGCTTACCTCCCCATTAATTTCTCTCGTGTACTTGCCTCAAAAATGTTTGTCTGCCAAATCAATAATACGAACGGCAAGAGAGTGATTTGAAGCAGAATATCATGTTAAAAATTCCTCGTTCCTTAAATTATAAAATTAAAGTCACCCGTTAAAAATAAAACGGAAGAAAATCCAGAATTTCTTTAAAGTGTAATAAAAAAATAAAAGCATTTAACTGACTAAATATAAACCCAAAGATGCACACCAAAAGAGAATTAGTTTCTTAACATCAAACAAGTGTTTTACATAAAGCATTACTGGTATGAAACTAATCATTTACATACGGTCAGCGTAATTTAGTGCTTCTGTAACTAAAACAGGTAAAGAAACCCCATAGCTTTCTACAATGTGGTGAGCAGTCACGGCAATCACTTTTTGAGACTGAGCAGCTCGAGAGCTTGATGAAAATCGTCTGTTAAAAGAATTTGAAAAAGATTTAAAAGCAAGTTAAAGAAAAACATGAGTTTCCAAATACAAAAAAATGGTAATACTTTCTTACATACCCAGCAGATTTCTTGGAGCTAGCTAATATACTTTTCCTTCTCGCAGATATGGGAGTTCTTCCGCTGACTGAAGAGAGATTCAATGATTTTGGTGTCATTTTGGCACCGGTCATGCTTGTATTCCATTCCATGGCAATTTTTATAAAATACTGTGATTCTTGAAAGTCTTTTAAGTGTCACATCCCACACTACATTAAAACTTTAAAATCTGAGAAACTACAAGCATGTACCATCAACACGCCAATTCAATTGCTGTTTATCTGAAAGCTCATCACTAAAAGCCCTAAAAGCCGCTAAAAATCGTACCTACAGTGCTGCCCTCAATTCTCAAACACCAAATCACGCATTTATTCAGATTAGTAATGTTATGCGCATCTTTATACTGGCGGTAGTTATGAAAATGTACCACTCTAACAACTTAATGCCGACCATGTTTGATAATATCTTTACAGCCTAAAAATTAAAGAAATTTACATACAATTTATAATTTAAAAGGGAAGATGGCTCCAAGAATCCAGAAGTTAAATTATTAAAACTTGAATGACTGGTTAAAATCCGGTAACTTTATTTTAAAAACAACTCCCTGAATCTAGAAGGTACCGAAATTCAATCTGGAATCTGACCATTATCTTGAATACTGAAATTATTTAGATATCATCATCGAGAATATATTGGATTATTATTTAACAGTCTCCAAGTTGAAAGGAGTCGGTATTGAATGGTATGGCAACAAACACACTTTGATCTGAACTGTGCGGAGCGTATAAGCGTTAAGCATGGAGAACAAAGAACAGGGGCTCTCGGGTTGACTTTTACTGCAATACCTGTATCCTAGTCGCTTTTCTTCTGTTACTTTGATATCAGATTTAATCGCCCTTTTTAAGATTAGTTTAATCTCAAGGTATGGAACACATAATTCAAAACAGTTTACATGCATTTTTTACGATAAGGGTGCGAGNAAATCCAGCTAGTATACATTGATACTGTGATGATTCTAACCATACAAGTTCTAAATCACTGTAATGCAACAAAGTCAGCACTTCATTATCCATGAATTCCAGAATTACAAATTCACATACTGTCAACATTATACAACACAAACATTTAAGAGCTTTTGACGTTATGACATTATCTCATGACTGATTTAAAGTTTCTATATTCGTTAAACTCGTTGTCACAATCTAAGACTAGATGAGTACAGTTTTCTCTTTTTAACACATTGTAATTAAAAGAGGATCATTTAGAGCAAAAAAAATAGAGATACTTTTCCATATGAAACTAGGGAACTCTAATCAAAATATTACCTATTTCTGCAAACTTCAACAATCACAATTTTAAAAGGGAACATTCTTAAACTATGGCTATGGTGCTACGGTGAACAAATCTTCACCTGAGCCTCAAATAATACGATAAAATTTTACCATTTTTTACATTTATGTAACATTTACTTTATCACATATAATTCTTTCCAGCTACAAAGAGGAAAATTAAATCAAAAGCAATGAATATCAAAACATTATCATGAGAAAATTTAGAATTTTTCAGAATGGGAATAAGAATCTATGGAATTTGAAGAATAGGTGGGACATTGGTAAACAGTTAATGAAAAACTACACATGTAGAGCCCTTTAAAACGGCTGTGGAACATAGATGGTGACAGCAGCAGCAAAGGTTATAAGCAATTGAAATGTGGTACTATACTGAGTTTGTTTTTGTGGTCAGTGTGGTAACAAAAAATTGCATTTTAGATCTTCAAACTCATACATTGAACTGCAATTTTATAATTGCAGCTGTCAGCCCTAATTAAAGATGACCCGGCAATAGGCTATTGCAATAGTCTGCAGAAAAATAAACCACTTGTACAGAATGGGTAAATAATGAGAGGTCTGTTGAAAATTTTGATTAAACTGTAAACGGAGTTGGAATGGTGGATGGAAGGAATTCCAGTGGAAGACCAATGTTAACTCATCAGAAACAGGTGAAAGTAAAAGTTATAGTTGGGAATGAGGGAATCAAATGTTAAACAGAGAATATAATGGGGTAGAGATTTTAATAAGAAAAACATTCCAATTGCTAATCCTTTATAATAGGATGAGGGAAAACCAAAGATTAATATTATGGTTCTTTAGATGAAAAACTTTCAAAATCTGAAGACACTTTCGTATGATGTTGAGAATAAACGATTCGATGCCAAGACGAACGGAAACTTTTTACATTACAACCGTTTCCAGGGATTTTTAGTCTCAGAAGGAAGCTCGTGAACTGCAAGTTCACGAGAACTCATACGTGATTTACCTGTAAATCTGCATTGTCCTCTACAGATGTCCCTTCGTGGGTTATACTCGGCCAATATCTCACAATTCCTTCTGGGGTGACAGCTACGCATGATGGTACATGGTTTCCTTCGCCAGATATAATGCACACAAGGTCTGCTTTATGCGACAGGTCACTGGGTGGCAAATTCAGTTCCCTGCACTGACCAGTCATTGTCCATCTTCTCCCAGCGCTATCGGCGAAACCTGATGATTGCGGTGGTACATGCCGATATTGCCAAACAAACAATCGCCGGCCGGTAACAAGCCAAGCCCAACCACATGGGGAAATGCGAACACTTCCAACTGTACATCCTGCATAAAAAAATAAAAGCATTTAACTGACTAAATATAAACCCAATGATGCACACCAAAAGAGAATTAGTTTCTTAACATCAAACAAATGTTTTACATAAAGCATTACTGGTATGAAACTAATCATTTACATACGGTCAGCGTAATTTAGTGCTTCTGTAACTAAAACAGGTAAAGAAACCCCATAGCTTTCTACAATGTGGTGAGCAGTCACGGCAATCACTTTTTGAGACTGAGCAGCTCGAGAGCTTGATGAAAATCGTCTGTTAAAAGAATTTGAAAAAGATTTAAAAGCAAGTTAAAGAAAAACATGAGTTTCCAAATACAAAAAAATGGTAATACTTTCTTACATACCCAGCAGATTTCTTGGAGCTAGCTAATATACTTTTCCTTCTCGCAGATATGGGAGTTCTTCCGCTGACTGAAGAGAGATTCAATGATTTTGGTGTCATTTTGGCACCGGTCATGCTTGTATTCCATTCCATGGCAATTTTTATAAAATACTGTGATTCTTGTAAGTCTTTTAAGTGTCACATCCCACACTACATTAAAACTTTAAAATCTGAGAAACTACAAGCATGTACCATCAACACGCCAATTCAATTGCTGTTTATCTGAAAGCTCATCACTAAAAGCCCTAAAAGCCGCTAAAAATCGTACCTACAGTGCTGCCCTCAATTCTCAAACACCAAATCACGCATTTATTCAGATTAGTAATGTTATGCGCATCTTTATACTGGCGGTAGTTATGAAAATGTACCACTCTAACAACTTAATGCCGACCATGTTTGATAATATCTTTACAGCCTAAAAATTAAAGAAATTTACATACAATTTATAATTTAAAAGGGAAGATGGCTCCAAGAATCCAGAAGTTAAATTATTAAAACTTGAATGACTGGTTAAAATCCGGTAACTTTATTTTAAAAACAACTCCCTGAATCTAGAAGGTACCGAAATTCAATCTGGAATCTGACCATTATCTTGAATACTGAAATTATTTAGATATCATCATCGAGAATATATTGGATTATTATTTAACAGTCTCCAAGTTGAAAGGAGTCGGTATTGAATGGTATGGCAACAAACACACTCTGATCTGATCTGTGCGGAGCGTATAAGCGTTAAGCATGGAGAACAAAGAACAGGGGCTCTCGGGTTGACTTTTACTGCAATACTTGTATCCTAGTCGCTTTTCTTCTGTTACTTTGATATCAGATTTAATCGCCCTTTTTAAGATTAGTTTAATCTCAAGGTATGGAACACATAATTCAAAACAGTTTACATGCATTTTTTACGATAAGGGTGCGAGAGGCTTAACTTAAAATTTTGGTAAGACTCTATCACCGACTCTACACACAATTTTTTATGCCATAACAAATTTTACGTCCGAAAACTGATTCGAGCAAAATTCGAGATCATAATAAAACCAAATAAAAACTTTCTAACCTCCGAAAACTTATAACCTTGGCCGGTCAAGATGAAAGTTACGTAGATGCCTAGCATCCGGGTCCCATGTTTGAGGAGGGCCCATTTTTGGAAAATAACTTTATTATTAATATGGAATTAATATTTTGTTATGGGTAAACATCAAGATCCTTTGTTATGTCAAATATCACGCCTTAGTATTTCAGAATAATTCGTTGCAGGGAGCGAGAAAATTTGTACCCGGGACCCCCCTCGTAGATGGCCGGTCCTGCTTACAACAGCATGATTTTGCAAAATCAAGACTAGTTTGCTGCTTGTATGACTCCTGGGGGGGAATATCGTCTTGTTTCCTGTGTTTGTGACAGCATACAAGACTGGTGAACAGTTACATAATATATTAGCCCATATGAATATATATAATTTCTGCTTTATGTGGCAATTTGGCATGCTTTCGAGATAATAGCCCTTTAAGTATAATTACCAATAATAAAACTAAAACTAAATTACCTAATAAAAATTGTAAGACTATATACATATGTACAGTTTTGGAGGAAAAGTCAGTTGGTGTATCTCATGGTGTTGGTTAAGAAGGCTAAATTACCTTGCATTGCATCTGTACATATTTATAGTAATATACTTTATAAAGTAACTAACATTAAATTTCTAATTCTAGCATTTATAAAACTTCCATTTAAATCTAATATACATTAGTGGCTTGCCTTCACTGGTATTAACAGACCTCGGGCAGAATAGTGTACTGTATATCTGTATAACAGACATACGTAGCACCGTAATGAATAAATGGAGATGGATGAGTTACTTTTTGTCTATAAATTCGGACTCTTGGCATATTTTACGATTAAATTGAAGGAAATTC
>KZ308378.1:466524-592977 GCA_000376725.2 Ladona fulva
ATTACTTTCACTCAATACTAATACATAATTTTTAAACAATAAATATAATTTTAATCTATTTTGATTAATTTTATATTTTATGCTAAAGCTGTTACAGAGCAAACTTCTAGCAGAAGAAATGCACACTTTCAAATACGGCACGCGGTCCTTCATCCTATTCCATATTCTCTCTCTCTAACCCGAAAACATTTAGTGAACAGATTATAAATAAACAATGACTGTCGACGGAAAACACATCAGAAAAGGACATGTTATAGTTGACGACCATTCGGAAACATATGAAAAGGAACAACTTGTCAGGCAAATGTCAAATCAAAACGAGTCTATGACGAAATACAGGAAGAGGCCAAAGAGAGACTAGGAATATACCAACATATTCAGAAAGGTAATATTGGCGAACCAATCGATAACGACACCGTACTCTCGTACTCCTTTATTATCTTCTCTTATTTCCAACATTACCTAGAGAAACTCCTAAAATGTTCCTTAAATATCAAAAGTGAGATTTTATTTATTTTAAAGATGAATGGTATTATTATTATTAAATAGCTATTTAACTTAGAGAAAAAGGAATGAAATAGCCTTTATTTCCATTTCTAAAATTCTTCGAATATCGATATTTAGTAAACTTTTATTTCTTTTATAAAATGACTAAATGGTTCCTGATTCAGGGTCATAAAAGGAATCAATTTTATCGGTTTTCCTATTCCAAGTTTTCTACACATTGATGACACGTTACCATGGTGTTCATGGTTACAATCCATAAATATTTATGCGAATGATGTAGGCTGGGTGCACACGAGCGTCGAAGTAGGCCGCGTCAACGCTGCGTACACGCGGCGTCAGCAATTCAGGGCAGTGCACACGGTAGCGTCCGCAGCGCGTTGACGCCAGACTGGAATAAAATCTTGCCATACATTCATTAGCAAGGGCTGTGCAATGGACGTGTACGCAAGAAAACGTTTAGTATTTGTTTTTTTTATTTTACGACTATTTATTCAATAGGCGTAAAAGGAATAATTGGGCTCATCTATTAGTAAGATCTTTTCTTGTTCTTGTCATGGTATAAATTGGATGAAGTATCCCAGATCTCTGGATACTTCTTCACTTCTTCTATGAACAACTCGACGTCGAACGTGTTTTCAGCGGCGTCCATCGTACGGCACGTGTGCACCGCCTAATGTTTTCTCACATACTGCTACACCGCTAAACGCGGTCCTGACGCGGCGTTGCAGCAGTAGGCTTGCGGTCAAAATCCAACGCGGAGTGGACGCAGCGGTAACGCGGCGTCACCGCTTGTTGTGTGCATAAGCCCATAAGAACATGCCTACTGCTGAAACGCGCAGCAGAATGACGCTGCGTCAACGCGAACGCAAAACGCTCGTGTGCACCCGGCCGTACTGTTATTCTGCATAATCTAGTGTGTTTAACATACAGTTTATGATACATTTCATACTTTGGCTGATATTTTAAGTATATTTCACTGAAGCAAAGCGATCGACTTCTGAATTGAAGGTTAGTAGTGGTTAGTGTAACTTTCAACTAAAACAAAAACACGATTTCATCGAATTTTTTGTTGAATTTTGTTGAAACCCATGTCGCTATCGGATTTTTATTTCCGATTAAACTACGTAATATCAAGCGAGGTATTCTGAAAACCTGTCCCGAAAAAGGATACTTCCGATACCAAATTGAAAGGAAGCTTAGTTCATTCCTAACCGTGTAATCGCTTTAACTTTGTATTACACGAAATAGTCATTAATGGTGCTCAATACTATTCTTTCACTGAGACGGCTATTTATTCCTTGCTCGCAGGAGGTGGCGGTTGATGTGGCATAGACCTGCTAATGATCGCCTGAAACAAGTCATTCCTGGACCTTTCCGAGAGCCACACCTGCTGAAATTGCTCCCGGAAGAAGTTGTGTACTTCACAGGACAGAAAGAGCAGCCCGAAAGCTGGAGAACCTACCGAAAATGTCGGCAATTCCATGTCCTCTGCCCAAAGTAACTAACCCTTCGGACCCATCTCAGGAGAATCACCAAGAAGTATATGTATACGATCCCCAAATCAATAAGTGGATCAGATGGAAATCCTCAAACAACAAAAACGAAGTTCATAAAGGATGTCGTAGACCGGACAAGGAAGAAAAAAATACTTCGGTATCCTCAGAAATTTGCACCAATCGAAAAGAGGATACGAAAAATTGCGCTGTTGAAAGAAAGCTATCCGACTGGTTGATACCAGATACAGGCGATACCTTGGAGGAGCCCAAGATGCGACCGATGTGGGATAAAACGGGGAAGAAAAAGCCAAAACGATGTTTTGGAACCACAGAGAAGGAAACCGAGCAAGAGGTTTGCCAGAGTATGAAGCATTTTTTGGACATTCCTTGTTTGTCTTTGAAATCCTTACAGGACGCCGTAAGCGAGAAGGGTCACCATATACCTTTAGATGATAGATACTGTAAAACGGAGAAAGAAATAAAAAACTCATCCTGCAAGTCATCGAAGGGTACCCGGAGCCGTGGCACAAGAGTTAACGACAAAGATCCAGAAAAACGCTGTCGCATAATTAAAAGACACCTATGGCAAATGGTTGACGAAAATGGTAAACCTTTGCCATTTGGAGCTGTCTCGTCTAGAAGAAATGGTCTTAATGACGAAAAACGAAATGGAGCTGATATTTGGATACGCCTGGACTGCGTTTCTGCTCTCATAACGAATATCATGGAGGAGATGAGACGGGAGCAAGGAGATCTGTCCGAGACAAAGGAGTCGAAGTGTGAAATGCACGTCGCAAGTGAAGAAAATTCTTCGCTAGACCCAACAGAAGACACGGAATTTGTCGAAATACCACTGGAACGGTCATCTTCAAAGCCACATTCCTGTCCGCTTACAGAAAAGCCCGATATCTCCTCGGAAAGTTGCCGCCATGAGGATTTGATGACGGAATCTTCAACAGATGATTCTCTTCCTCACCCGAACCAGACTCTAAACTCAATCGAAACTCAAAGTTCATCAATAAGTCATGAGGGCAGTGGATCTAGCGAGATTCAAATTACTTCTATACATCCCTCGACATCTTCGTCCTCAAAGTCGCAAGACAATGTTTCAAGTACCGAAATGAGCAAAATTGATGCAGTGGGTAACAGAAACGAACATTCTCATAGAGAGCCCGCTGTAGGATTCAAACGAGAGTCTCGGCATCGCCGACTTTTCTCACTGTTCTCATCGTTCAGTTTTCGAAGGTGGCATGATAGGAGAGCACGGAAGACACGCCTCAATTAAGACAATAATACGGCGAAAGAATTAAAGGCGACACGTTCTAAAACCTGCATCCATGAAGGGTAAAAGAGAGGAGCTGTCGCAGAAAATATTGAAATATTTTAGAGATTATTTTGATATTCCCATGGTATAATTCTCAAGGCTGATAAAGGACGAACGAAGGATGCTAACTAAATGTTCCCATATTTTAGATATAGATTTTGATCGACTGTTTACACCTTTTCCATTTGTAATTTTACTAAATTTATATCCTGTAAAATTTTTCAGAACCATTTAAAGTTACTTGAAAATATTTATGAGCATTATTTAACTGACCAATCACTCGACGGTTTCTTAGGCCAAGAAAATGTATGCATATAAACTGTATCGACGAAGGCTAAACTGAGTGGAAAACCATGACAAGGAACGTAAAAGTAGTAATGAAAGTGGTTTTTTACATTTTTATTTATCTCAGCTCTTCGTTCTATATTTATATTAACAGGCAACACATCGGAAAGTGAGCGCAATTAATTTTCAACTTTTTATTTTCGTATTTTTTTACCGAAGATCAAATCATCGAAATAGCAATTTTTTCTGAGGCATTCAATTAAACGCTGATGATATTCAGGTTTTAAATTATTGAAAATGAAGCAACTGGTGGCCAAAGTGGGGGCGAAATATATGTATATGTAATCTTCGACCACGGAGTATTACACACCGGCAGTATTATTTACGTCACATCAGTGTTCATATCACATGCAAACGATTACAAAATCATAAAGCTTCGAGTACATTCATCCCAGTAGCTTGACCATCACAGCCGCACAATGAAGGGTCTTTTAGAAATGATATCAAGAAGTGGTATTTCCTCAATAATTACATTGACGAATCTGATGATAAATTCAATTAGCGAATCATCGTGGGAAGTTTATAATGAACTCTACGTTTCAGAACTTGCTTTTCGTTATCCAAATTCAGTACGCAGCAGGTTTCACGGTTGAATTCAGGATAAGAATCCAGTGTCCATAGTCTAACGCTATCTGCCACATGACCCGAGTTTTCTCGACTAGCAGCTAACTTCATTATACAGGTTAAGACATTTTCTTCGCTTCAATGCATAGGCTCAACGACCTTAACGTTTTGTTTTCTCTCCAATCTGTTGAAGACAGTTCTAGTCTCAAATGTGAGGAATTATGGTAAGAATCTTAATTTTCTCATATTTATTAAGGGACAATTTTTATCTCGGATACTCACATTCTTTAATTGTTTTGAAAATTACAGATAATGTTTTAGCTAGAATCTAAAGAGAAGCGAGTTTCATTACA
Source organism: Ladona fulva (assembly GCA_000376725.2). Lineage (NCBI taxonomy): Eukaryota > Metazoa > Arthropoda > Insecta > Odonata > Libellulidae > Ladona > Ladona fulva. Next base: position 471,114 of record KZ308378.1, read on the forward strand.
CACGTTTTGCATCGGATTATGAGGCTTTCGAAGGATTTGGACGGTCCATTTTACAAGACAGATTGAACAAAGGGTTTGACGCCCAGCTCATTAGAGATCCAAAATTCGGTCGAATCGACTGAGGATTCGTGAGGAGAAAGCGCCAAACGCACTGCTAGCGTCACTGGTCCTATTATAAATCTTCTAACCCAAACGATTACGGTAATTTTGGACGAGTCCCTGGAATCATTCTCGCTGATCGATTTACGCAAAAACATTTTGCGTAAATTTCCTCTGACTTTGGTACTTCTGAAATGCAATAAAAATTTCCTCCCTTTACGACCGAATTGGTTTTCCTGGCAGCTTACTCTATATATAGCGATATGGATGAATGTTTGGTAACCTTGGAAGGGGCAAATGCCTTCCCCTCCTTTTCGAGAGTCACCGCTGTGGTGTCATCAATAATTTCAGCCCAAGTTGCAAATCTCTCGGTTTATTCCTTAACTGTTTACGTGGAATGACGGATTAACGAAGGAGTATTGTCGACCTGAGATTTCAATTCAGATTCATCGTCTGCATTTCATAAATCGAAAATCAGTCGATGTGCCATTATTTGCTCATCTGTAGTAGGCATCGGATAATAATTAGACTCGATTTACTTTTACTTTTTACCTAGCGATTTCAATTTTTTTGATCCTTTTTGATTTATTAAGCAAATGAAAAGTTTTACACTTTACGTTTCTAGAAAAATGAGATTGAGACTTCATTAGGGCTGACAATCGGTAAATTCCTTCACCTACATTCACAGTGCATCGAGCATTGGAGTTGATACGCTGATTTAATGGAAACAAAGTTAATGAAATTAAAAGTTCTAATGAGTTGAGTTAGTTCGGAATAATTCCTTGATGAATGAATAGTTGATTCCAACACTATCACGTAATAATAATAATGTCTTTATTTAGGCGAATTTTAGTCGAATGAGACCACTCTTACCTAGTAAAGACGAACACAAACAACCAAGCCCTGAGCAGGATTCGAACCCGGGACCCCGTCGTTGCTTGACTAGCACGCTAGAGATAATTTCAACGAAAATCCATTTTTCTGTAAAATCTTCATTCATTCTTTCGTGCAATATTCCAGCCTTGGAAAATCCTCCAGATTTCGACATTCGATCCCAAGTCAAAAATCTCCAGGGTCATGTTTGTCCGTCTGTATTTCTTGTCGAAGTTTGAAACTGTGGCGCGCTTGAGAGCGCATTCCCATATCACGCCTACTCGGGGGCTTTGGAGTGAGAAAAGCCGTTCGGAGAGGAGAACAGAGGAGAAAGGAGAGAGGGAGAGAGTGGAATGGAGTGGAACGTAGGACGAAGGGCGGGAAAAGGATAGACTGCTTCCCAAGGACAGGACTATCCAGCGGACTTATCCGTCGTGCGCTGCTAAAATACGATAGACGCCGAATCTCCGTCGACATACTGCACCTTTGCTTGCTTCCACACCGATTCATGAAGAAAATCTCATTTCTAAAGGGTAGGGCGCCTTTGAGGGTTGCCAGAAGAGACGGCTGCAGGTGTCTTCTTCCTTAGTCCGAAGCAATAACTTGGCTCGTTATGGGAGCCACTTCTTCATCGCTGAAACGTCTCGTTGTTGGAGGAACCCACGGGCAAAAAGCTTTGGTTACCTTTGCCGCTGCGGTGCTGGCTATCGTCGGACGTCGGCTGTGGATCAGCTGGGAGTCCAACCGAAGGCGACGTCTTATCGAGAATTACGAACCGAAGCGGGCAATTCTGATAACCGGCTGCGACTCCGGACTGGGCTTTTCGCTCGCGTTGAGGACCCACGACTTGGGCCTTTGGGTTTTTGCAACATGCCTTCGCGAAGACGGAATCGGAGCCAGAAGGCTGAGGGAACTATGCCCAAACTCGCAACGACTGCACGTCCTTAAGATGGACGTGACGGATGCAACCAGTGTGTTCACCGCCAGAGATATAGTTATGAAGCTTATCAAGAAGAATGGTTTAGGTAAGCGCGGATTCTTTTGTGTTGTGAATTACGAATGTCTTTCTACCGGTTATCAACGGTTTGACCGAAGGGACTAAAGCTAAAGTATCAAAAACTGCAGTAAGCAGTCGAAATACTCAGGAGGTGGTTATGCATGACGGTAGAGAAAAAAAATCCTTTCAGAGACTCTCAAGAATCCCTGAAAGAATAGTTTTTAACCCCAATTGCGGCTAAAAGCTGCCAGTCAACAAGCTCTGTTTTATCGTTGCTTACTGAAGTTATGAGTTTACGTAAGACGATTCAATATTCCATTGATAATTCTGAATATATTGATGAAATCGGAAAAATCTAGTTAAGGTATGTCGAATAATTGAAGGGAAACGTAATTTTTAAATAAACTTTGAAAACACAACATGGAACCATAATATCCGTGATTTAAATTTGATTCCATTCTAACGAATGAAGAAAATAAAAGTAAATAGAAAGAAAGGTATAAGAAATAAAGGATAAGTAGTAAATTGCTGTAATCCTAATATTTCAATACGGTAACTATTTCCTTTTATTTCTTTCTTTCGAATTCCGAGAAGTGGAATTAAACGAATGACAAAATCATCTACCGTAAGTTGAAAATATTAACTATAAATATCCTGTGTAAAACTGGTTGTTTATAGCTATCTTTACAGGAAATTCATTCTAATGTGAACTGATTTTTATGTAATCAGTTCATCCCAGAAGAATGAACATATATAGGATTGGAGAATATCTGTAAAGAATTTTGAAATCACTTAAGATTATACGGTAGGGTCTCAGTATAATTCTTCATACCTTATTCATTCTAGAGTTAGGAACGCTGGTGAATAATGCAGGCGTGATGGTCTTCGGCGAATTTGAATGGCAAACAGAGAGGCTCATAAAATTTCAGACGGACGTCAACCTTCTGGGAACCTATAGGGTCACAAAGGCTTTCTGTCCAGAGCTGAGGAAGAGCAAAGGTGAGTGGAAAGTTCATGAATTACTTGTTAAGATTTCATGTCAAAAAAAGGAAGATTTTATAATACATATGGAATTGAAATCAAAGGTAAAGTATTACAAACCTAAGTTGTTCGTACATCTATGACAATTTCATCAGTAATGGTTAATGTATTTGATTAAAAATATTCAGTTCGAGGGAAGTAACTGAATATAAGAAAAGACAGTTTCAAATTATCGAGAATGAAGACTTGAATATAAAGCTACTTTAATTCGTGTTATTTTCTTTTCGAGAAAAAATTCTCCCCTAACAAATCTGTTCTATGACCTCCAGGACGTATTTTAACAGTAAGCAGTCATTGTGCAGAAGCAACTCTACCAGGTCTAGCAGTTTACGGTGCAACAAAGGCTGCTATTGAAGCCTGGTCTGATGGTTTAAGAGTGGAGGTTGCAAAATATGGCATTCAAGTGATTACTATTTTTCCCGGTAAGTAATGCGTCAAGCCTACATCACATAATTATAATAGATATAAGCATAGTTGTAAAATGGAATTAATTTCATAAACTAAAATCATTCATTAATTTTTAAAATGAATATAATTCAACCAATTCGTGCACTCGAAAAATTATCAGATAATTTGAAGGAAATTTATCTTTGTTATAGGATCTTTCGCGCAGCGCAGTAATCTTGCCGGACTGCAAGGAGAATATGCAGCAGAAATGAAAGCTGCGATGAACAAAGAGCAACAGGAGTTCTACGGAGAGTTCTTCAACCGCTACCAAACCTACTTAAATGCAGTATTTTCCGCAGGTCCTCGAACACCGGACGCTCTGAAAGATGACTCTCTCTACTACACATTCGAAGAAGCCCTATTGAGCAGGAATCCCAGGTCGAGGTACAGAGCACCTGCGCCAGTGCGTTATGTTATTTATCATTCATTATTTAAAATGGCGCCAACAACCTGGCTACGGGATTGGCTGGTACAGAGATTCGTTCAAATGCCAGCATGGGAACCCTAGATTTTTTTAGTGTGCAAGATTTTAAATATTAGTACTTAAAAATTTATATACATTCCGCAAATCCTGAAAAATACCCTCTGTGATGAACTTTTATCTCAAGTTACAATGCTCGGGAAACATTTTTTCATGCTATATTCGTGTAGGTATCGACAATAAAATTAAATATTTAATCGTAGTTGACGTAGAAATATTGAAACGAATGACAAATTACGAAGAAATATTTGCATTCTTTGCGATAAAAGCGTTATCAATTTTGATTTTTCTGGGAGTATATGATTTCTGAAAATAATTCCAAAATATCAAACAAAAATATTTGTTTACATAGCAAAATTGTTTATATTATTGCCTACCAAGCGGAGTCCTAAATTCTGTGATTACATCCTGTATTTCAGAGGAAACCTATGTTAAATGCGTATCTGATTTTGCTGGTTATGTCTGCAGAATGTATCACATAAGCCAAATGTTATAAATATGTATGAATGAAGGCTGTAGATGGAATATTATTTGTTGCACAATAGAAGTTTAGAAGATAAAATTTTTGACCTGATATCTGCCAAAGGTACTGACGGTGAATTTATTTTGTGGACACGTCAAAAGTGATTACGAAATATTACAACCATAACAAAAGTGATTATGAAATACTACAAACAATAATGAATATAGACGGAAAAAATAATTAATAGTCAACTGTAAACTCTTCTGAATTGGAAATTTCTATTCATAAGATATAAATTCCTTAAATCATTACATATTTATGACTGATTAAAAGATATATTGTAGTTATTGGAAGTCAAAAGGAGTAAATATTCAAAATATTAATGATTGTGGTAATTTCAAATTATTTTACAGAGACTCCAAATTAAGAGGCATGATTTCACATTTTCAAGAAAATTGGTAAGATCTTAACAAACGTTGATGATAATGGATCTTTCTTTCAAATATTGCCTTATAAAAAATTGAAAGCATTGGCGTTAAAATTATACCATGATTCTTCTTCCCCATTTTATAATTTAGGAAGGATAAAGTAAGCCAGAAATTTTGATATTGTAAAGATTAAGAATAATCTGGTGTAAAGGTTGCCTATAATGATGTGAAAAAGCTCATTGACAATGTGGATCTTCAAATGCATTTGGAAGATTATGGCCATTCTTATGTTCCTCATGAAAGGGATACAAAGTAATGGCTTTCAGGATATAAATAATAAAACTTTAAAAATTTTACAACAAGATAGCCATCTCCGGACAACAAAAACACTTCTATGTTATCAGTGTGAGTCAGACACTCGGGATTCAAAATCAATAAATTGTGATCCAGATTACTGGAACTTAATGCACAGGAAGGAAAGATTTTGGTATGTGTCCCACTGTACAAGAGAGAAAGCTAACTTCTGTGTGACCAAGATTGTAAAAGGAAATGGATATAGGCTTACTGAAAGGGGTTGTATAGGACCTGTAGACATTGAAGGAAATAAGTTGAAAGTGGGATGTATGGACATCTACACTGAACCAGAAATGAAAGTATGCTTTTGTGACAGAAGTCTATGTAATTCATCCTCTCAATTTCATATCATAGAGGAACAATTTTTTATTTTGTTTCATTTATTTCTTTACTTATTTATTTAATTGAACATAAAGTCATGCTTATTTGAAAGTGGTGAATTTTGAGCCAATTTCATATCATGAGTTTGTTACAAATAAAAATAATAAAATTTGAGTAAATATATTGGAGATGCTATCTATACACATCATTAGAGTTAGTTTATAGGTAATTTACCTTAACTATATAATAATTTTCATAACATGATGTAAATCATGAAAAATGTACTCTAGGGTTATCTTTGAAAAGAGAATAGCTAATTTCAGAGCTAATAGACCTTTAAAATAGTAACTTAAATACTGTTTTCAAATGTCAAGAAAACAGAAGGTTTACATCTCTCTTACTTCTAACATTGAGAATTTTTGGCCTCTTCAATTTCAACTTTGATTGCTGTGTAATTAAAGTGTCAACCATTCTTTCAATGTTTTTTTTTTATTTAACAAGATGGAAAACATTGACTGGCAGTCAACAAGTTAAGCAATTACTATGATGAATGGATAATTAATATATAAGATTTACATGCAATTTATTTTACAAGGTGTCATTTTGGACTGTAAGTTCATCATCATACAACACACACACAAGCTGCTAAGTGAGATTGAGGTTGTTTGCATTAACCTTGTACTTGAAGATGGACTTTTACTTAAAAAAATATCTTGATTTCTATGCTATTTAATAGAATTATTAGGCATTTATCCCTATGATGAATTGCATGAAGGAGAAGAATTTGTAGTAAATTTCCTTTAACTGGGAACAAGAGAGTAGTGAATTTTGTTTAAGGCCATTTTTCTTATTATATAGGGATCAATAATAGCTGTACATATTTATTGGTCACCACAATATTCTTTATGATAATTAATCCACCAAAGATTCTCCTATTTACTAATGAAGTGGTTGATTTGACATGTAGTGAAATGTGTGGTTTGTAGAAGTTAACTAATGACAAACATAACACTACATAAAAACATACAACACTACATCTCCATTATTATTTTAATGAATTAGCTTAAGGAGGCTCAACGGACATCATGAAGGGAATAAATTGGCTTGATTTCATTAAAAAGGGAGAAGGTAATTCTCCTGGAAGACTCATAAACAAAATGTCATACTTTACAACCTTATAACACATTTAAATAAATTATTATTAGAAGGAAAAGAGGGACTGTTTGGAAGAAATTTTTTTGCCGGTAACATCCTTGCAAAGCTCTTCCATCCTAAATCTCATGCACATACCTTGGCAATTGTTTCGATCAAAAACTAGATGAATTGAAGAATTGACTCACTCAAAATCTTAACAGCAAAATCCTGAATTTCCAAGCAACTTAATACTTGGGAGAAATGTTCTGAGCTTCTGATAAACTCACAAGTTCCTTGGCAGCTAATCATATTTACAATGTTTGGAGAATAGTTGAACTCCATACCAATAATCTCACAGAATACAGCATAGAACGCATAAAAATTTTGCAACAGACTGTCTTGAAAGTAGAAAAAGACAAGACATGTAAACATTTTGTGATGTATGTAAAGTAGTACATGAAGAACTTAGTAATTTTATTCAGAGAGAATTTAATCTACAAAAATCTTACCTGTGAACTTTTGTTCTTTGAATTTAGATTTAGATTTGTGCCCTGCAAGCTTCTAGTGGCACATGTCAGTTGAAAACAGTCAATAATGCTACTTTTCTGACCATACAACATGTTTCCTATTTGGATTGTTAGACTTAACTATCCTGGGATAGAGTTTATGAATCTATTGCAGATGTGTTAACATTGCTGGAAACAATGACCTTATACATGCTACTTAGTTCAAAAACTGCTAATTAATGCATTTCCAATCATAATTATGGAAAGTTGCTGGGATGGACCTGCCTACCTTTATGGAATGCTGCAATTCCTAGTGTTTAAAACAAATTGTCTCTGATAAGAGACACCTTTAGTTAGTGTTTAGACTCCAGTAACACAAAAATGGATCAGCCATGGTTGCAGAATGGTTAACATGTTAACAATCCCAAGGTCCTAGGTTCAAGACCCTGCTAGCCAGATTTTTCAGGTTAGGAATGGTTGTGTGTGTGTTAGATTATTCCAAGAAGGGTTGGTGGGAGGGAAAGTATCTGACCATGAAAATCAGTACCAAAACCAAATTCATCATCATAAAAAATCAACAGCCACTCCATAAGATATATAACTCATAAGAATGTTGAAAAATAACAAGCAATAACATTAAGTCAACTGACAAGTATATAGCCTTCATTGACTCCAGAAGTTCAAAAATCGAAGGGAAAAAATTAGACACAGATTGGTTGGAATTGGTGATGAATAAAAAAAAGCATTTTTGGCTGACATTCTGTATTGCCAACGTGCCACTTTAATAAAACAAACATAACATATGAATGTGGAAAAATAACAATCAATAACATCAAGGCAACTGACAAGAATATGGCCTTAATGAATTCCAGAAGATCAAAAATTGAATTGAAAAAATTAGATACATAAAAATGAGATTAGACTGCATAAAAATGAGATAACCAAAAAACCAAAGACCAGAAACCTTTGGCCATAGATAAAAATAACAGATGTAAGGTACCAATGTTATTATCAGGTAGAAAATAGTCATTAAAAGAAGTATTCCATAATGTGGATTCTCAAAGTTTTGATTTTAATGACTCTCTTAGAACCCTTCTTAAAATCTTACCACTTGCAGTTTTTGGAATAGATTTCACAAACCGGACTCCACCATGCAATCTTTTCTGTGGTGATACTCGATCTGAAAAGCATGGTTTGTCTGAATAAGTCCTCTTGAGAAAATATTTTCACCAATCACCAATGTGATTTACCGATGTGAAAATGAACCTTTTTTTTTTTGAAGAGCATATAAAATTCTGCAGAATTCTCCAAGAAGAGGAAAGGAAACCTTCATAAAGAAAAGAAACCTTTGTACATTTTATATTTGCAAAAAATAAACCTTTGGGAACTACTAAATAGTGTGCTCTATTTTTCTTAATTGTTTTCCATGAAGTCATGCCTTACCATACTGATTTCACTTTGAACATTTCTTTGTATAACAACTGGTTTCAATAAGATGCTGATGTCCTCTGGTTTATAATCTTCTCATACCTACCCTTTACCTTATATTTTAGCTGTATTTCCATGAATTAACTGCAGAAAATGCAGCTTAGCAGTTAGTTATATCAATAGTAGTACTATTACTGATAAATGTGCTTTGACAGCTAAGGTCATTTTGCACATGGGCCCCCTCTGGAGAATCGAACCCAAGACCGCTTTCGTTGAAGTCAAACATGTTACCCATTTGGCTATCTGGGAGCCAGTTAAATCAATAATAGATAATAAAACTTCACAATTGTGCTTTGAAGGCTTGATAATTGGGTTATTTTAAAAAATGTAACCACAGATTGTTACATTTATCTCCTAATTTGATTATAGACTTAATTCTGAAATTAAATAAAATTAAGATTTTCAAAAAGCCCAGTTCTAGCTGTTGAAATGCAGAACTCATATCAGATATGAGCAATTAGAAGGTTTATTATTTGGATGAAAAATAGGTAATTTATCACATCTTAAATGATGTTTTCCCTTAAACTGCCAAATTTCACTCATGGAAATGAAATTGTAATTTCAGCTGTTAAGTGCCTTGGGTTATCAATGCTTGAAAGAAACATGCTGAACAGTTACAAAATTAACTGAAGATGCAAGAAGCATTTACTAATATGGCATAATGTCACTATTCCTAAAATTCAAGCTTTAATGTGAACCATAGAGTATAATAGGTTTCTATAAAAAAATTGATCATAGCACTGGCATTAACTCACATCACTATAAATATATTGTCTGTTAACATAATACCTAATTTTCAGTTTTATACAGATATATACAATCTAAAATAAGAAATGGTAATCAAATTCAAACAAGAAGTTACAATCTATAAGGAAAAGGAATGCGGCTATTGTAAGACGTCAGAGTTAAATAAAAGCTCCAAATTGAGAACAATACTAACTTAGCGTGACCACGGAGAACCCTAACCCCCGCTGGTAGGAATTCTTCAACGGTTAGTTTCTTAGCAAACAACGGCTATTTGGAGCTTTTATCTAAGAAGTTACAAGATTATACAGCAGGGAGAGTGAACCATGACAGATTTAGATAAGGCATTGTTTATGTTGCCACATAAATGATAATGATAAAGATAAGAGAAAAAAGATATGGTATAATAAAAATTCAAATTCTTTCTGGGATTGCAAAGGATAATATGTTTGGAAAGCATTTCTCTCAGTACTCAAAAAGAGGCAGCCCATGAATGTATATACAACTTTTAAAAGCAACCTGAAAGGAGGTGAACATTTAACCTGAATGCAAGTGTTTAGTGTATGATGTTGCACCGTAATTAAACCAGTCAGACATTAACTTTTATCAGGAATTTATCATAGAATTTCTTATTTCATTATCAGGAGGTGAATATTGATTCCGCTATGCCAATCAATAGGTAGAAACGAAGTTAATGATAAGCCATTTAGATAGGCTTTGGTCCTTCTACTTCCCAAACAAGCAAGTTTTCATAGTTGTACATGAATTTAATCTTAAATGAGTTATTTTTGATACCTGCTATAAATTTTACAACTTCTGCCTCAGTAAGCTCCTTCCCTGGTTGTTTGATAACCATTGCCATTGGAAGTTCACCTGCAGATTCATCAGGGATGCCTATAACAGCTGCATCTTCAATAGCTGGATGGGTTAGAAGCAAAGCCTCCAATTCAGCTGGGGGAACCTAGACCATGTAGAAAAGGGAAAACCTGAATGCCTCAACAGAAGTCATGTAAATGATTCTATGCACATTTTAGGAAGGAGTAACTTAGAACAAAATGATAAATATTCTAAAAATATCCTTATGAAATACATATCAAGGAATATGTTAACTAACTTTCATAAAAATAACATGAAAACTGAATTAATTTTAAAAGTAAAGGAAGTATAGTTTATAACAAACAGTGAACTTATTAGGAAAAAATTACAGAAACTCATAACATAAAGCCACATAAAGTGTATCAAAAATACTGAAAGGCCATTATTAAAAAGAAATAAACAAGTCCTTCAACTTCACTTTATACTGTGACAGAAAATTTCATAATTAATCATTAAAATACTTCTTAAAATCGTTAAAAATACTCCTTATATTCATTAAAATATTCCCTAAAAGCTCACTTGATATGCTTTGTACTTGATGAGTTCTTTAAGTCGATCAACAATATAAAAGTGACTCTCTTTATCATAATAGCCAACATCTCCAGTATGAAGCCATCCATTATTATCTATAGTTGTTGCCGTGGCTTCTGCATCACCTAAATAACCTTTCATTATCATAGCTCCTCGGAACCAAAGCTCCCCTTCCTTGTAAGGTCCTAATGATTTTCCTGTTTCTAAATCCATAACCTGCAGAAAACAAAAAATAATGGAAGCTTAAAGCATCCTGAGTATATTTCTTACAAAAGAAAAATAACATATTCATTACAAAATTATATACTTAGGTACTCATCTTTTGACCATAATAAGAAGAAAATAATTCTTCCCCAAAATAAAGTTAAAGATAAAAAAGATGAGTTGTTAAATACTTTCTTAATAATATTCCACCTATTCTACCTGAGCGAGGTACTATAACAAACTTAAACAAATAACAGTAGTTCAAATACAAGTTCAATTTCATTGACCTTTTTGTTACATTGACAATTTCTCTAAAGGGGGCTAACTTCCAACATTTGTATTCAAGTAAAATTCTCACTCAATGAAAATAGCTACAAATTAAATACACATACATACATATACATACATACAATATTATTCAGTAAAATCCAAAAACTATCTAACCAGTATCCCTAAAATATGCAATTATAAATCTCAGGGACACTTTCTCCTTCTTCTTAAGAGTGAGAAAATATCTTTCTCATTAAAAATATTATGCAACAGTAATATATTTTATTCACACTTAGATAAAACTTAGAAACTTCAATGGAGCTATCTCATTTACAGACATGTTCTCAATGAAGATACTGAACTTATGATTAATATACTATGATATGGACACTTATCATGATTATGTGTAAATGCACTTCAACTGAAGTTAAAGCCATAAGAATTCACCTTGCACTGAACTCCTGGAGCGAGAACACCAATGGACCCATACTTTTTTGCTTTATTAGAACACATGGTTACTGCAAGGGTCGTTTCAGTGAGGCCATAACCCTGAATCAAATTACATGGAGGAGCACCAATCTTTTCTCTGGCCTTAGAAATTATGTTTTCAACTTCCTCTTGTATGTCTTTTCCAAGAGGAGCGGCACCACATAATATCTGCCGAATGCTTGACAAATCATATTCAGCCACCCTTGGGTCTTTGGCTAAAAACACTGCCAATGGTGGAACAGTGATTATCACTGAAACCTACAGACCAAAGAATATTTACTCAGTAGTAATTGTCCACAGAATAATTAAGAGGTTGCATTTTAAAGCTAACATTACTTTCTTTTAATATAAATAATTCAAACATTAAAAAATGCTTAAATAGTGTACTTGATTGACTTAATACAAGTTTGTTCCATCAGTTTTCATTTAGCTTTAGTGATCCACCTTGTCCTAATCACAATCATTTTACGAATTCTTTACTTATAGAGTATTATTTTTCACAAAAAATTAATTACTTCATAAGCAAAACTTTATCAACTGCCAAATAACTGCATATATAAAAAAGAATTACAGGTATGCACATTCCTTTGAAAAATTGCAGTGAGAAACAAGGGAAAGGAAAACATGCTCAATTTTTGTAGATGGCATAGAAAAAAGTAATATAAATAATAAGGAGAACAAATTTTTGCAAGGTTAAATTAATAAATAAAAAAAATTCAACAGATGTCATACTTTATACTTTTGAATGGACTCAAGGTAAAGAACAGCTTCAAATCTTGGCATAACAACCATTGTCATTCCCAAGAACAGCGAATAGAGTAATACCAGGAGCCCAAATGCATGGAAGAAAGGAAGAATGCCAAGTGTGACATCATCAGGATTGAATAAAACTTCATGGTCACTCCTTAATCTGATTGAAAGAATCACGTCATAAAATAATTCAAACAGGTTATGAGACATGAAAATAATAAGCACTTTGGGAAACTAAAGGAACTTAAAATAGTTAACAAGCAAAAACATATGTTAAAAAAATATAAAATGGGAATAAAAATGAAAATCAAGAAAAGTAATTCCAAGGAATAAGTAGAAAAACATAGAGCTTACTGGTGGAATAAAGTGATCAGTAAGTTGAACTGAGTAAGCATGACTCCTTTGGGTAATCCAGTTGTTCCACTAGAGCACATCAAAAGAGCAACCTGATCTTTCATATGGACTTTAGGCATGTCCATAGTAAAAGGTATGGATGGAACAAATGATTCAGAATGAATCAAATCATTTATGGAAATCACATAGCCATCACTATCTGACTCTACTGATTGTTTGACATGTGGTGTCTTCCTGATTTCATCCATAACAACCACTCCTTGTACAAAGTCAGTAGACCTAGCCACTTCTATAATATCATTCAACCTAGTCTTTGAAGAAAATACCACTCTTGGTTTGCTTATCTTAAGAGCATGCTCTATCTCACCTGTAACAATAAAATATATAAAATTAACTCCAATAACGTCTACGAAAAACTTTCAGACTTAATCATTTGAACTTACATATCAAGAACTGTCACATAAACCACCATTATTCTTTTTTAGAAAATAGGAATTTGGCTTCAAACTTTAAATAACTTAAAGCTAAAACACCTCTGAATAAATAAATAAAATGGAGACATTAACAATGAATGAAGTACAACTGGATGCTGAAGTAATCTAAATTTAACAACAGCAAAGACTTCAGAAGTTAAAGTTCTTAAATAAAACAGATGTCCCAGAATGCAAGTTAAATAAATTCGCTTGAAAACAAATGCAGAAAAAAGTTAGGAACATGCCAATTTTCTTTCAAGGCAAGTTTGCTTCTGATATGCAAATAAATTTGCAGCCTTCAAGGCTAAGACCTGAAGCTAAATAGTTTGATCTTAATAGGACTTCCGTATGGGTTTAAGCAAAGGACAGGTGATGGAGTATTTTATCCTTAGCTTTGGTTTGTAAATGCAACAATAATAGTAACAGGACAGAGCCAGACATCTCTGAAACCAGGTTCAAATTCTCACGGGGACCCTTTCTCCCCATCCTAACCATGCACCTCTTGATATAATTTTCTAGAAATAGCAAAACAAAATTCATTAAATATACAAATTATCAACTTCTCATATCTTGGTGCTCTTCTTCAGCAAAAAATATATCAGTTTCCATTACAACTGAGAATTATTAAATTTAATCAGAGAGAATTTAATCTACAAAAATTTTACCTGTGAACTTTTGTTCCCTGATTTTAGATTTGTGCCCTGCAAGCTGCTAGCAGCACATGGCAGGGGGAAAACAGTCAATAATGCTACTTTTCTGACCATACAACATGTTTCCTATTTAGATTGTACACTTAACTATCCTGGGATAGAGTTTATGAATCTATTGCAGATGTGTTAAAAACAAAATTCAGTAGTTGTCCAAATTATAAACTTTTTGCTTTTCTTTGGCAAAAAATGTATGTTTCCATTACAGCAGAAACTTATTCAATTTTATCAGAGAGAATTTAATCTACAAAAATTTTACCTGTGAATTTTTGTTCTTTGACTTTCGATTTGTACCCCACAAACCACCAGTGGCACATGGCAGGGTGTGTATTAACACCTTACCTAATGTAACTGCTATTTACCCTCTTAAAAATGACAAAGTTACTCGGTGAAAATAGGACCCTGTCATACTGGGGCCTGGATGTTAGGCATCTACAAAACCCAGCCAGCCGTGGATCATCTCAGACAACAATTCACTTATATGTGGATTTGGCTACGTTAGTAACAAATATATCGACCCGTCCAGCCCCTTCTCTAAATACATTAAAAGAGATTGCTATTTCTGTCAATATAAAATTTGTAGCACCAGAAATTATTACATTGAGAATAGCGTTTTCAGGGTATTGAAAACCTACAGCTATCTAACTCTTCATCTTTCAAAAACATTTTCACTTCCCCTCAAACACATAGAGAGATATTAATTACATTTGTGAATATAATGAGCTGATTTAGGATGTTGAATAGATTTCAGAAACTCCGTAGCTAAACTTAGTAATCGTCCATAACCTATTTTGAATGTGGCATATATATTTGGTATGCTTCAACACATTTAATTTTATGTACTTGAATCGTTGACTTTAATATGGTACAAGAATCAACAGCAAACAAGATCTCATAAACATTTATTGATATTTTGAAACACCTCTCCAGATATTCTACCTTCCTTCATTGTAAAAACCACTGATATAAAATTGATAACTATGCATATTTTGCTTAAATAATAACAATGCATAAAATCCTAACTCTTTAAAAAAATTTCAGAATCCTAAAAAAGGAACTAAAAGTTAAATTAAAACTGCAACTTCAGTTGCACACACACAATTTTGTTTATTTTTGTGTTATTTTTGATGGAAAAATGCACCATACAATACATTGCTTATTATATTGAATTAATAAATTTATTGAAGAAATAAGAAAATAAATTTTGACTGAATTTCAACTTTTGACAAAATGTTTTACTCAAAGGCAGATAAACTAGAAGGAATGGATAATTTGACTTCCAAATGAGGGAGTTCCCATGCCAATTTATTGCTTATTTCATTCATCCTTTTTACAGCTTATTTTTGATATGATGGAATGTATGAGAAAAAGCTGGTAAAAGGATACAATTGAAAATCATGGTAATAAGACCTACGTTTTGAATAGGCAGGGTTGATAGGAGCAGCAGCTGCTCCTAAATAAATAGCACCCAAGACAGGCAAGGCAAAGTCAATTGAGTTCTCTGAACAAATTCCAACATAATTCCCAGTACCAATATGCCAATTCTTTTTGGTATCTCCATATCTCATAGCTTCTGCCAACTTTAGGCTAAGTGAGAGTATTTCTTTATAAGTGTAGCTTTTCCCAGTGATTGGATCGACCTAAAAAGTAAACCAGTAGCTTAGCAAGAAATAATCAGTAACTTCATATTTCAGCATATACCCAATTTCCAACAAATAAGCTAAATTAAACAGCAAAAACAGAATATTTGGAACTGGAAAAAGAAAACTTACACAGCAATTGAACCCAAGTAAAAAATTGAATAAGAGCTATGTATAATTATTTTCATTTAAATTCACACATACAACAAGAATTATTATTATAGGTAAAGAAGATGAATGCCATCGAAGTAGGAAAGAAAACAATATAATTCTGAGACAGAAAGGTTTAAAGAATTAGTGAAAATCTGGGAAAATTTTGGTTTATTTCTGTACACTTGCTACGTTGACATTATTTCGTTAATTTTATAATTCATAGTGTACTAGAAATAAAAGTTTTCTTATTACTGATAAACGCCAAGGAAAACAGCAATGATCGAAAAAGAACGAAGTTTTGCCAAGAATCCTAACGAGTAACATGTCAAAAAGAGGATAAGATCAGATAAGATTTTTTTAATACTAGTGATTCAGATTATGTGGCTGAGCTGATTCAAACGATATTCTAAATCCAGTGACTGTATTTTTGAGCCAAAATGTACTTCAAAATCCCGTACGGATGTTTGCAAAAAATATTTTAAAACAACTAAATTAGAACATTCTTATCGGTGAGTGGTTTTATTAAGTAAAATTTACAGCTATTACATGTTTAAGAAAGAGTAGAGCAGGTGATAAGAATAAATATGAATTAGCCGTGGAAAAGGGCAGTTAATAATTTGAATCGTTGCATTGTGCTCCGTTCATTGACATGAATTTTAAAACTGCGGTCAGACTTAATTGTCATGAATCGTAAAGAACTTTATGTTACACAAATTCTGATAATCTGGTAGCGAAAGATGAATCTTGCGAACCAGTAAAAACTATAGGAAGCTACCGCTTAATTTTAATGAGGAAAGTAATTATGATTAAACGCAATAAAGTAATACGCCGTGACGTTCATCACAATTCGCTTAAATTAGTACAACAAAATATTCCTTACTTGAGAAATTTTATTTCCTAAAAAGGATAATCTTTGTACAAAATGTTCTCCAAGGCAATTGCGAAGATCTTCGATTTCTGTCTCTGGAGGTCCAGATAATATGATTTCCTCAGACATCTTAAAAAGCTAGTTTTCCCAAGTACGAGAATTTAAATCGCTCGAACTCTTAAACCGTTCGATGCTAAAGTAAATACGATTTGAAAACACGGAGAGTATCGCACTACGTCATGAGAGGGAATCGAGAGATACTGTTTTCAACTTATCTAATCTTATCGTTCGTTCTCCATGCCCTCTCTCTATGATTTTTTATATTTACGTTCGAGAGTATTGACTTTATTTGATTTCAGCTACAAGCTATTGGAGTACGCTCAGGGTCAGGTGTAGACGGTGTAGACAAATGGTAACGGATTCCAAGTATCAAATATTACAGCTAAAAATCGGATGATGCTGTGTATTATCAATTATTTCGCAGAAGTATAATTAGTAAGTTGTAGCACTATTACGAAATAATTCTTAGAAGTGAAACCGAGAGTGTGGGACTTTATTTTGATACTATTTCGTTCATGTCCGTTAATGTGACCGTTGTATAATATCTGTTCCAAATTTTGATTTACTAGAAGCATGCCAAACAATATGTACTAGTGTTATAATAAATAAGGTATATTATATATAAATGCAGCGTGAATTAAATTTTATGTATGAAATATAGAGCAATGAAATTAACGGATTATGCAGTCTTTGGATCACCATTGCGTTTTAAGGCACGTTTTCTCAAGTGGTCGATTATCATTACTTTTTTATTAATTATCGTATTGCATGTAAATTTCAAAACATGGCTCATCGTAAGGAAGAAAAAGCCATCCGAAACTATCTCATAATCCTTAGATGAAGATGTTGGAAAACTTTTCTCATAAGTAATGTAAGTTTGTTAATAAAGTAAATTCATTCCTTGGTTTTAAAGTGGGATGTGGGTCTTCTGTCTTTAGACTTAACTCTCTTTTGTCGTCTTTATCTTGTGGAAAACGTTCTTCATTTAATTTTATTACTTTCCTTGATATACAAGTAACAGAATATTCCCAGTTGAGCAAATCTTTTTTGCATGCTTTTACTATTAATAATTATTTATTTATTTAATATTTATTTATTTACGGGCAGAGCCCTATTGCATGATAGAAATACAAGATGATAATAAGTTACAAAGTAAATAAGTATACATAGGTTAAAATATTTCTCAATTACAATTTTCAAATTAAAATAAAATCAATAGTAAAATAGGTAAGGAAATAACATTATAAATTAAAGGTATTTGACATATAAATATATAGACATTTCCGGAGATAAAATCATACATAGATTTAAAAGATAACATAAGAACTTTAGTAAAATTAGAAATTCTAAGCTTTAGGAAATTAAATAAAAGAATACAATAAATTATCAAACTATTAAGATAGTTAGAATTAAGGCAATTTTTCACTAAGTTGATCTCAATGTTAATTCTTATATCTTATGCTTTAACGAAGTGATGCCTAGTTTGCGGAAATATTTCTAACTCACAAAGTCATCCATTATGATTCATTCATCTTTTCACTTCAATTTCAATCTTAATGATTTCCTCTCTTTCTCATTTTTTTTCAGGTTCTAATACCTGCGTCTTTCTTACGTACACTGAGGACTATATTCTTGATTACAAAATATATTCTGGGAATAGTAATTTGTTTCTTTCTCTTTGCTAAAAAATGAATTTTGCCCTTATAATAGACCCTTTCTAATGGAAATTTAGAAGTGCTTTATAAAAGGCAGTTTTGCAATTAATTAAAATTGGTATTGGTTATTGTCAATCACTTTATTGAAGTCTTGTAACTTCTAGTTGTCAATAGTCATTTCACACGTAGACTCCCACTGGGAATCGAACCTGGGACTGCTTTCACCAAAGTCGAACATGTTGCCCACTTGACTATCCAGGAGCCCTTGTAACTTCTATGAGAAACATATTCAGCATATTATTAATTAAAAGTAATTGTATGACATCACTGCAATACCAAGCTAATAGAAAATCGTTTCAGTCCAAATTGCTTATAACTTAAAGATCTGGATTTATGAAAGAATAATGTAACATTTTTGAAATATGTTTGTGCATATTTTATTATATAACTAACAATATAACAACATGAGCATAAAAATATTATTATACAAATCTTGTACCACTCAAGTATGATCAAAGTCATAATCTTATGAATAAACTTATGGAATGAAAACATATAATCATAAAAAATATCTGTTGAACATGGATATTAAATTCTTACTGCAATTCTTCTTCATATTTTTAAGTTATTTTCAGTTTGAGCACTTTTCTACTTTTCATTATCATTGCCATTACAAAACTAATGCATAACATGATGATTTTGCACATCACCCAACTCCTGTTTTGAATTTCTCCTCTATAAAAATCTGCATTCTCTGTAGTTAATTGATAATATCAAAGTTTGGATTTCATGCTTTCTTTCAATACTCTCCTTAGGATTTTTCCACTCTGAGTTTTAGGAATAGATTTTACAAACTTAACACCCCCTCGTAATCTCTTCTGTGGCGAAACTTGATCTGTAAATAAAAAATTAATAAAAAATATTTCAATTTCAGCTTCCTCCATATTTTCAGGGATTACATAGCCTCACGAGGACAAACTTTTTGATGGAATAATAAATAAATGTTTTGGGAAGGTTAGAAACTCCAGTGTATGTGATTATTAAGGCATTGTGCTTTTTAATTACATAAATATTACCTGGAAAGAAATAAAAATTTTACAAATTATATTTGTTGTGTTTTTATCAATGGAGAAAGCACTAGCACGAATTTGAGATGAACACAGTGGATTTTGTCTCACAATTTTTTTTCCAGCAAAATCAAAAGTTAGAAGTCAAAAGAAAGTATCATGTATCTCTGCTTATTTTTATTCCATCAGATATGAAGCCCAAATTTTCAGGTGTAGCAACTAATGCCAATGATTACTTGAGAATTCATTTTGCAGAGCAAGTGATTATCACCAATATAATTGTATCCTTATTTTCTCAGAATAAATTAAGATATGTCTATACTCTTCTTAAATTATTTCTTAGAATATATCATGGGAATATCTGATTCGTGAGTAATGAATTGACTCTAAATCAATGCTACATTGCATGGAAATGATCAAGTGAGAATTTGCTGAATAAAACATGGTTATTAAAAACAAAGAGATTTAAAACTTTTACCAATACACAAAGTATGTTTCTCAGGAGATGTTTCTACCCATTCTATGCACTAAGCTTTGGCAGCAGTGGCTTTTTCCTTTCACTTCCCCCTACTGGGGCAAATCAGAGAATCCTTCCTGCTATTTTTTCAGCTAAAATAAACAAATGTCCAGGAACGTGAAAAGATAATAAAATCAATAATTTTTCCTCTTTCTTACCTCGCTTATTTAGGAAATTGAACCACAAGCTTTTTGTTGTAGAATTTGGCCTTTTGATTGTAGAAATACTGACACACTGGTCTTTGCTTCCTTGTCAAAGATAAACCTTTTCCATCAGTAATATAATCAATGAATCCTTCTTCCTCCTGTTCATATTCCTTCACAGCAATATCTCCATCTTAATCTCACAATGTGACAGACGTAAACCACTTTGTTTTCTCAGTGAAAAATTAGTTAAAGGAAAATAAAGTATATTCCAGTATATTAATTTAATAATTAATTTTCCCATTTATAATTTATTAGTTTGGCTGAAAAATTGAAGGTGAAGACTTCTTTTTGACATCATATTTTCCTTGAGATCATTCAGATTGTTTAGGTCTTTATAGCTCTTTTTACTCTTGCTATGCAGCAATATCAAATAGTAGAGACATAATTTTCAGCTACGAGTCTTGAAAGGTGTAGTGTATTGGTTTGTATGTAAATGAAACTAAAGCACTTGAAAAATTAAAAACAATTCTTTCATCTACCAATATTTTTACTTTCTCCACAGAGGTGTAAAGATTCCTAACAGATAAAATACTACCTATGACCAAACCAATAGCAATACATTCTTGCTGAGGTATTGAAAAGTTAGACCCAAAACAGAGACATTCTATTATCATCTAGGACACCACTGCTAATTTAAGAAGATTACAAATTACTGACAAATGATAAGCCTAATGTGAATTCAAACAATTCTATTGTTACCGTACCGTTACAAACCGTATTCCTTTTCCCTGATTCGGCACATTCAAAATTTCCCGACTAGTTTGAGTGACAGAAAGAGAGAGAGTGAAGCAGGTTGGTGGCCCTGCTCCGTCACCCTTTTAAAGTCACCATTTGTAAGTCTCATGGAGAGACATCGCTGCGACTCACCACACAGAGAAGATACCCAACTTATATAGCATGATGCAGATGGACACACTGATTTACCAAGTGATCAAGGTGTTGGGAGACTATTCCATTGGGACAAGACCCAGCAGTTCTATTTTCCCTTGAGTCATGTGATCTCCACTACCCCCTCCATCTGTTTTCCGCTCCTTTGTCTCTGAGAAAGTCAGTGATGTAAGGGGAGTTTGGCGGTGACTGTCATGAAGAAGACAAAACCTGAACTTATTAGTCCTCTCTTATCCTTGTGTTGGACTTATAAAAAGATGTTTGAAAATGAATAGAACTCCATCCAGCTATTATTGGAGCTATTCCTATCAGTATTACTTTGAGTTATTCCTGTGTCTCATGATTTGTTTGATTTTGCTTCTACTGGTGTTTCCTGGTTGTCATTGCGATGCAATCCAATTATATTGATTTGGTCACTCAATTTCACCTATGTTGTTCTATTCTCTTTGTCTCTTTTCAACTGTGATTCTTCGATTTCTCACAAGTGTTCGAATGCAGCAACGTGCGATGGTATTTCAAGGCGTTCAGTAAATACTATCATTGGTTAACAGCACACAATATTTATGTTTACCTGCAACAAATTTGATGATCTCTGCTTCATTAACTTCTCTTCCTTGTTTTTTCACTATTACTGCCATAGGAACTTCTCCAGCTTCCTCATTAGGGATACCTATAACAGCAACATCTTCAACACTTGGGTGTGTGTGAAGAATAGCTTCCAGCTCCGCAGGGGGGACCTAAAAATATAACAATATCAATCCCACATGTTGCTCTGCTATAAATATCAGAAGATACAAATAGAAAAGCGCATGAATTATATCTTCAACCACACCATAATATTGTCGTTATATAGAAATACTAGAAATTACAAAGGGAAAGGGTAGTATAACTCATATTATTTTGTGATTATATCATGATTTTACTTCGTATAAACTTTAAGACTGAAAAGATATATACATATCCTCCATTTAACAAAATATCTGTGGGACTTCCAAAGAATGAACAACAATTATCTCTGCTGAGTAAACAATTGTCTATGTTGAGATATGATGGCCACATTTGAAAAGTTAATATCTCAGACCCCTTATAAGATGAAATAACTCTGAAAAATAGATGCTAAGCTAACGAGAATAGAATAGGCCACATTTTGCTGCTAATGCTCATAAGTATGCCTTTGAATGAATCTGTCAGCTGTTGGTGAGATCTAACAGAACAAACACCCAAACTACTATACCTAGACCTAACTGTGTGATGTAACTAAAGATATCATCAAAAATTTTACTCCAGTCTTATTGCCAACTTTTATTCTATAGAATAGAATGACCCAATGCCATAAGAATAAATACAGCTTAGCATTCTCTGACCAGAAGACTCTTAAGGCAACCCAAGTAAAAATTTCACAAGTTAAAATCAGCAGATGCACTGACAACTTAAAAGGATTTTAATTGTATCTAGTAACATTCCGGGCAGTTTCAGTGCAGGTTCCATGCTCTCTTATTTATAATTTAGAGTGATTCATATGTAATCAAATGTTTATTCATTCTTAAGAATTATTAACAATTAAAAACCAGAGAAATAGACGCGAGGACAAGTCGTTTTAGAGATTCTTTTTTTCCACGAACGATACGCGATAATAATAAATTAAAGAAGTAATTCTACTCTTGGTGTTTACACCCCCTGCCACACGCCGGAAGGCGGCTTGCAGGGTACTTATGTAGATGTAGATGAAAAACTTTAGTGAAACCTTCATGATAGCTAGGGAAATATTCAAAGAAAAGAAGTCAATTTCACCTGAAATCCTTTGTACTTGATGATTTCCTTGATTCTGTCCACAATGTATATAAAGTCTTTATCATCATAGTAACCAATATCTCCGGTATGAAGCCACCCATCCTTATCAATGACCTCTGAAGTAGATTTTGGGTCATTAAGATATCCCTTCATTAACATAGGCCCTTTGACCCATATCTCTCCTCTATGGTTGGCTCCCATTGATTTACCAGTTTCCAAATTGACGATCTAATAAATAAAAAAGAATGGTTGTATTGTTAAAAGTGCTTCAACAGCTTAGGTAATTTTGCTTGTAGGTCCCCACAGGGTATCAAACCCAGGAATGCT
Organism: Ladona fulva; assembly: GCA_000376725.2. Lineage (NCBI taxonomy): Eukaryota > Metazoa > Arthropoda > Insecta > Odonata > Libellulidae > Ladona > Ladona fulva. The sequence goes on from KZ308378.1 coordinate 494,316, forward strand.
TTCATTGAAGTCGAACACATTGCCCACTTGATTATCCCAGAGCCCTACACATAAAAGTTGCTTGCATACTACAAGCTTTATGGTGGTAGAGTTTCCCACCTCTTGTTTTGTACAGCCCCAGTTCAAAAACAGGTTCAAATTTGCCATAAGAAGCTTATTGAGAAATTGAATTGTTCTTGCATTGAGCCGAGGACAGGAGAAATTTGAACAAGTAGCATCAAACCCAAGATCATTTTGGGAGATGTCTGACAAATTACATTCTAATTGAATGTCCTTGTCCAAATTGAATGTTGAAAAGGATTAAAAAAATATTTAAAATATTAACAATCAATGCAAGGTAATGATAATTGTTAAGTATGTGTAGATAAAGCATTTAAAATGTCATTTGTTAAAAAATGATAAAGTTCAAGAGAAAAAAGTGACTCTTACATGCTGAGAAAACTTTATGGGTCAAAATGACCACTACTTCTAGGTATTGGGAAACTCCCATCATCCTAGCGTTAAGAAGAGGTTCAATTTCTCCACAAGAACCTTATTGAGAAATTAAACGGTTCTGGCATCGAATCAAAGACCATTCATAAGAGTATTATTAGACTATTGAGAATGGTCTTCTATAATAACCTAAGGTTTCAAGTCCTAATCAATTCAGAGTACTGCAAAATGATTTCCGAGTTTCCTGTTGTTTCCTAATGGACAGAAACTTGACTAACCCTGACATTGAACTAATTATCAATTGGGAGGTAGTCTACCTAAAATATTAAACATCACTAATTAATCATCAATATTTGTGTAATGGATCATTCAATGGCAATTTAACTTCATTTGCGGACGACACTTCAATATGTTATACAGCTATGACTGATATAGACCTGTATCTGAAAATGCAAGCTGATCTTGACAGATTAAAAATGTGGTTCACAGTTAATAAATTGGTTCTAAGTAATAAAACTAAATATATGTTATTCAACTTAAAAAAACAAACAATACTTGGCAAAAGCTTAGTATTTAAGTGTAATAAGTGTATAGTTCAAGATGTAGATAATTGTAAGGATTGTATAACTATCGAGATTGTTAATCATATAAAATATTTAGGTTTAATTTTAGATACTAATTGTAATTGGAAATTGCATATCAGTAAAATAAGATCTGAACTCCTTTTTGTTATAAGGCAATTTTATTTTCTTAAATACGTTTGTACACTTCCTGTTTTGAAAGCTGTATACTACTCTTTCTTCAACTCCAGAATTAACTATGGTATCGTATGTTGGGGTGGTGCCTACCATTCTAATATTCGTTGCTTGCAAGTTTCACAGAATAAAGTAATTAGAATAATGATGCGAGCAACGAGGATGGAGTCATCTTTTCCACTTTATGTTAACCTAAATATATTGCCATTAAGATATCTTTTTGTATTTAAGGTGCTAAGAGTGTTTTTTAATCGTGGTGGACATATCAATAAGCCCTGTTTTTATTCTTATAATCTAAGAAGGAATTTTTGTTTTGATATAACCAAACCTAATGTCCAGCTCTATAAACAATGTTATTCTTTCTTAGCTCCTAAGTTGTTCTCCACGATACCAAAGGACATTTCGTCCTCTGCAAATGAAAAAGTTTTCATTCGCAAATTGAAAAATTGGCTTTTTCTACAAAAAGATTTGGAAGATCTTCTAAAATAATTGATTTACAATGCCTTTTCTCACTATATTTAGTTTGTAATTTTTCTTTTGTTTCTGTATTTTCCAAATTATAGTGTATTTTGCTACCGAATACGTTCTATGTTTAAAGTGTTGGCAATCCCTATAAAAGGTTCTTCAGGGATGCCTAATTTCACTTATATTTGTTTATTTTTTTTGGATTTGTAATCTTGTGTGTGAAATAAATTTATTATTCATTCATTCATTCATTCACTATGAATCTTATCCACCTGCCAAGTTATATATAGCTTTCTGGATTTTATGGAAAGTTCCCTGAAAAAAATATTATAAAGCCAGCTGATTTATTTTAAACAGGCAACATTTAATTTGCATATAGATCAATATTTGGTTTAGTTACAGTATCTTCATAATCAATTTCATGATTAAAATGATCTATTCATAAGTTAGAAGTGTAAATGTAATCAATTTGGTGAAATACGAAATAGTCAATTCTACATTTACATAAGAATATTATGATTCAACGTACCTTACACTTCAAGCCAGGAACAAGAGTTCCAACACTTCCAGGCTTTGATTTTTCACCTCTATCAAAAGAAACACCTACTGTAGCTTCTGTTAGGCCGTAACCCTGGATGACACGGCAGGGAGGAGCGCCAATCCTGGTCCTGGCTTTGTTGATTAAATTCTCCAAATTTTGCTGAACTTCTTTCCCAATTGGTGCTGCACCCATTCCAAGCACACTAATGCTGGACAAGTCATACTTTGCTACAAGAGGATCTTTTGTTAAAAATAAAGCTAATGGAGGCACCACAGCTGTTACTGTCACCTGCAAAATGACAAAGATGGATACTGTTGTCCTTGAGCTTAACTTCACTAAATGAAACAGATAAATAAAAACAGATGATACATACCTTATACTTTTCAATAGTTTCAAGAAACAATTTCTTTTCAAAATGTGATATGATTACTGTCTTCAAACCAGTACTGAGTGATCTAAGCAATCCCATTATTCCCATTGAATGAAAATATGGAAGAAGACTAAGGGCAGTCCAATTATCATCTGGAATCAACTGCATGCCTCTAAATAAATAAGAATGGGGAGGGAAAAATGATTAACAGAAAAAAACAATTCATTCAATTAGAAATAAAATAGTTATACCATTAGTTGCTACTGTTGCAAATATTTTTAGATAAGAAAAATAATTATGCAGTGGAATATTGCCACATTCCCCATAATTTTACCCAAAGCTCAGATTGATAATTGAAAAGACAATCAGTAGTTGTCATAGACTTTGATAGAAAATACTGTAATTTCTCCCCAGATTTCAAATAAAAATGTGTGAGAAGGAGCAGCCAGAAATATAGCTTTATACTTTTCAAAAATTGTTACAATGAAATGGAAAGCTTATAGTTCCTGTCTGTGCTGAATATTGATGAAAGGAGGGGATAGCTCTTTTGGAGGTAGTAAGCAAGAGAAGAAGCAATATGCCTCAGTCTAGATGGTCTCATTGGTCCATTTGGCTACTCTAATCCTTTGCTTCATGCAGTTCTTGGAAGGTAGACTTACCTATGGCCACTTCTATGCAGGGGGAAAAGCTTTCTTTTTTAACCAAAAATGACATAAGATGATAGCATACATTTATTAACGCCCACAGAGAACATCTTACTTTCAACTTCCAATAGTCATCATGTTTCTTGACTATCGATTGAAGATGATATTTTATATAGATGAAGATTATTTGAAACATATAAGATCATACAGTTATCTTCAGGCTTTTAAAAAGTGCTTATTATTATTTAATCATTGGAAACAAACTATGATGAACTTTAATCCTTTCAAAGCAGCACTTTAAATCTTGTATCACACACCCCATTGGTATTAAAGAAGATTGAGTTGTTTTCCAATGCACTGTCTGTACATCAAAACTCTCAAACGTACATACATATATATAATCTCAATAAATAAGGGTACCAGGGACAACCACAGCAATGAAATGAATTAACACTATTCTGGCTTCAAAAAGATTTCAAATTAGCGATCTATTCTTAACCAAACAAATTACCGTATTTTCCGGCGTATAAGACGACTTTCTAGCACCTGATATCTTTCTTAAAAGTCGGGGGTCGTCTTATACGCCGGGAATATGGCAGCAAGGAGGAGAGAGGGACGGAGGAGAGGTGGCCGCACTGAACAAACACTTCATGCTAAGTACCATGATGTCATAAGCATTTTAATTAAAAATTTCTATATTGAAATCAAATCTGATGTTTTTTTATTTACCGGTAGTGTACGTTGGAAAAGGGGTAGTCTTATACGGAGAGTATAGCACAAATTCTATATTTTAACTGGAAAAGTTGAGGGTCGTCTTATACGCCCAGTCGTCTTATACGCCGGAAAATACGGTANTATTCTTCAAATGAAGAGGAAATATTCTTACATTAAATTCAGCCAGTACATGAGGTTGAATTGTGTTAGCATGACTACTTTTGGTAGTCCTGTAGTTCCACTGGAACATAAAAGAAGAGCAACATGTTCTTTTATGTTAACTTTTGAAAACTCTTTCACCAAAGGAAGAGATGGCGTAAACTTCTCTTCTGGATACAGCATTTCATTTATTGATATAATGAAATCATCATGTTTTAAGTCCCTCATTGGTTTATGATGTTCATCCTTTATGATTTCATCCATCACAATTACTGCTTGGACAAAATCAGTAGCTCTGGCAACAGAAACTAATTCATTCAACTTTGATTTTGAAGCAAAAATCACTTTTGGCCTGGATATATTTATAGCATGAGTAATTTCTCCTGTAAGGTAAATTCAATGAAATGAAATAGACCACCTATATTGAAATAAAGGAAATTGATACGAGCAAATTAAAGTTTATTTTTTGATTCATCCTTTTCTTATTATTCCATATTAACACTTTCATAGACATCATGATAATTTAACCAATAATTAAAAAGAGCAAAAATCTAAATTTACAATTAGAAATCAAAATAATATAACAAAACATTAAAGAATGCCTCCATAATGAGAATTATTGTACTCTTTTTTTATATAAATAAATCACTTCAATTCAATTTTAGATGCCCTTCCCATAAAAGGTTTCCAACGAGTTTAACTGATCTCTGAGCTATGGTTTTCTCTATTCTGCATTATTCCACTACTATTTGAAGAACTTCATTTGTCACTCTGCCTGCCCTTCCAATTCTCATCATCCACCTATAACACTAGTAGTGGATCCAGGGGAGTGAGAAAAGGATGATTGACCCCCCTTGATGATTCTTAGTACTGAGAATAAAATCCAACTTCTTTAGACCTAACAATTAAGTGGTATGGTGGTGGAATTTTTATTTCCAAATAACAAGCAGGAAAATCAAACAAAGACAAAGAAAACCAGGCAGATGTCCTCCAAAAAGAAAATGACAGATTGGAGAGTTTCTAGATCCACCTTTGTGTAACATTATATCTCAAATGAAATCAGTTTCTTTTTCTTTTCACTTCCTAATTTCCATTTTCGACATCCATATAAAGCCACGCCTTAAAGACATAGGTTTGATGAAGCCTTTTTCTGATTTTAAAATTGATGTATTGGGCTGTAATCAACATAATATTTTACTAAAGGTAACTATTCTTGATTGATTCTGCTTATTACTTAGCCCAACTCTCATAACTCATCAATGTCCTCCAGCAATTCTTTGCCTCCATGCCTCATCCCTTTCAATCTTCTGAGAATTTCATCATCATTCATTAGTCCAGAAACAATTTTCAACCAGTAATGCTCTGCTTCTGTTTCTGTGTTCCCAAAAGAACAAGTTTGCCTTTGTAGGATTATAAAAAATGACCCAAACATGACAAAGGATTGATGAGAATTGCTGATTAAAAATTATTGCTTTAGATTTATTAAGGATAAATTTAGAGAACAAAGATGATAAATGATGTCTTTGAATACAGAAAACCACCCTTAAGGCCATTCCCTAACTGGTTTTCTTCGGTTCAAGACAGAAATGATTAAAGTTGGTCCTAAAGGAAAAGTAAACATTAAGCATTGCAGCTCTTAGGTGATAGGGGAGCCCCAAGTATGTGCTGTCCCTCATGGTTTGCTTGAATAGATGAGGAGAAGATTTATTTTAATGTCTTGTATTAGAGGATCTAAATTCCTAGAATCAATCTTCCTAATATGTGCAATTTCCTCGGGGTATCTATTATCACCCATGGCAATTGATGAAAACAAAATGCTCAACATTTACTGGATAAGCAACATCATTCAGTTATTTCATCACAGCTGCAACAGTCAAAATTAAGGTTTAAAACTTAACTCTGGAAAAGATTGAAATCAAACATCATCTACAATGTAATTATATTTTAACAAACAACCACTTATTTTCCCATAACCTTTTCCCCTTTTGTGGCTTGCTACCTATGTGCTATGGTTTCATATTTGCTTTTAGTGCTTGATAATGACTCGGAGAGTTGAAACATGTTCATTTAATAAATAATTCGTGGAATTTGTACTAAGTTTTTGTCCTTCCATTCCTAGAATGGAGTTCCATGAAGCTCACTTCAATGCTTGATTTTAAAATGAAATTCACTTACAGATAAACAAATACGGAAATTTTTAATTCAAACCTTTTGAGTAGTGTATGTTCAGAGGAGCTGCAGCTGCTCCTATGAAGAATGCAGCCAAGAGCGGAATACTGTAATCAATACTATTCTCAGAAAATATACTAACACAGTGTCCACAACCAACATGCCACTTTCTTCCACCAATGCCATATCTCAAATTTTCTGCCAATCTCAGGCTCAAAGAAAGGATATCCCTTTTAGTGCGACTTTTTCCTGTTTTTGCATCCACCTGAAAAATCCAAACATATTCCAGGTTAACAGTAAAAATATAGTGTCTAAAAATGAACATGAGTATTAAAATCTAGCAATTAATATAGGTATTACTTTTCAAAACTGATTCTCAAACCCAACAGTGAAATAAAAAAATAGGAAGTTTTATAAAAGAACAGAATACTTAAACAGTGTAATTATAATTGTTCTCTCTGAAGAGTCAACTGCAATTACCCAGAAATACTACCATGTGATTTCCATGTAAGGTTCCTTATGTTCTGAGAGGCTTAATGCTGCAGATTTCCAAATCCTACTGGGATAAGGAAAGTGCCTTGTTTTCTTTCATTTTTTTAGTTTTATTCAATTACTAGTGCTTTTCATAATTATTTTTTGCTGAATCCTGCCGAAGATACATTGTGCTAGATCATCCACCTGCATTCTGGGTTCGAGCACAGAGCACATTCAATGTTTTCACTTCTGGTAATGCATGAGATTTTCAAGCACACGTCTCAAGATAGTTCACCTAAGAAATTCCTGTCCCAGCATTCCTCAAAATATTTTTAGCAATTTAATAATTAAAACTGCAAAAATTAAAACTACCCTCCTAAGTAAGTTTCCAAATTACTGCATCTCATTTAAGCGTCAGAAGAAAAAATGTATTTTTTCTTATTCCTAATTTAACCTTCGTTGTCTATGCTGCTAAGGATGCATAATACGTAGCACTAAATTAGACGATCAGGCACTAAAATGCCTTTTTATCTTGGTGCTAGGCATTCTAAGTAGGTGGGGGTAAGCATCTTGTATTTACTCTAAGAGTTTCAATTCAATCCACTCACGGCAATTTCTAACTCAAGTTCCAACTTGTTGCAACCATTTAATACGTTTTTTCTGCTCCGAAAAGAGAGGATGAGAGAGATTAAAATTCGTGAATTAGCAGTATTTATAACCGGCCTTCAAACTCGGATAATCTTTCAAATGTCTTTCACAGATTATCATTCTGTAGAGCGAACCTCATTATTTTGGGCTTTAACCATGAATGAGGAACGTTGTCAAAGAGAAGTCAAGGTCAATATTCATTTTTTACAATCCTAAAACATTTAGTGTAAAATACATGGAGATGATAATAAATTATTTATAGAAGAAATTTTTCTAAATTTCTGTAACTTTTTTGGATATTTTTATAAGAAACTGTGACCCGCATACTTCACTGTGATCTGCTATCCGTCCTTCGAGAAAAAGTTGGGGAACTTTCGCCGATTTTAATCTTGTTTCATGCGTATCAACCTCTTCGTGCAAAGGTGTTGTAAGCATTTTAAGAGAATTCGAGCTTTACAAGAATAATATGGTTATAATATTCCCTCTAGCGCCGCGCCGTCTTATGGGTGCATCGCACCCGGTGGCCGGCATCTAAAGGGCGGCAACAGAAGGTAGCCAACCATTACTCTTATTACAACAACATTATTTGTTGTTTTCTGTGTGATACACACGACTTATATAGGAGAGACTATAGTGTGAAATTAAAGATTGCCTAACGTTTGGAGAAAAGAATTATGGTTAACGCAAGACGAAAAGGGAATATCTGCGCAGTTTATTTAAAAGAAGAATTGATATCGATAACAGATTTTCTTGTACAAAGAATAAATACTCTTCATGTATTAGAATATATATTTTCTAGAGATTTGAACGGAGTCTTTCCTAATTTGCAAATAGCTTTGGGTGTTTTATTATCACTTACGGAGACTGTTGCTGCTAAGGTTATGATAATCAAAAGTAATGTGAACTATTGACTCATAATGACAATTTACCATGTCAGCATACAGAATAAGCGTAATTAAGTGTTACTAATGTTTTTTAACCAAAGTAAGCTGGGAAACTAAGTCATAAAAAAAATGGTTTTTCAAAGTCTTAGAAAAATTTTTACTTGCAAATCAGGGTATGGATTTGGTATTTAATTTTAAGGGGCGGCAAATTATGCTCGCACCCGGGCGGCAGATAGGCATTACAAGGCACTGATTCCTTTAATCAAAGACTCCCGGAAAATTGCAATTAAGAGATATATTTTAGAAAACAAATCAGTAATTAAATTACATTCATTTCGTAATTACGAACGAATAACCCTAAACATTTCAGATTTTTAATTCCTCTATTTTAAATGGCATTTTGATATCTTATGATGTCTTGAACGGACCTTAGACGATTAGTTATACTCTCATTACTGGTAATGAGATTACCGATGTCAATGCCCATCATTACTTCCGTCAGTACGTTATAACCTCTGATGATCATTAATAATGTCAGTATTTCTCATCAGTACTACTGTTGTTGCTTGTGAAGCGCGATCATTATGAATCCTCGCAGATCAGGTTGTATTACCATAATTATAGCATTAAGGACTGATTAAAAAACGTGAGCAGTATTCGCAAACCGTCTTGTTGCAACCACTACTCTGGTTTTACAAGATGCAATTTATGGCCATTTTAACGAACCTTCGACAAGAGGCACCTGAATGTCTCTTCTTCGAGGAATCTCCTCGTTAACGCTTTAAAAAAATGTTCAGATTCTTCCAGTTCTAATTTTTCCCTCCAAATAAACCTCATCTTCAGAGAATGTAAAACTGTTTTCTAATTAGAATGAATAAAAACTACTCAACAAGTGTTAAGCTATTTAGTTATTCCGCATTAATGTAGGCAATTCTTTTCTCCAAGACATTCGGTGCATAAATACAAGAAAATCTCGGGCATTCGCCAAACGTTTACGAACTTCAATAAATACTGGAAATTGTAAGAAATAAAGCTATACTGAGATATAATGTCTTGAGTAATACTTGAGCTCTCTAAAAAACTATTCATCCCATAGTCGCATTCTTGAGAATGTTCACGTGAACTACACCTACTGCACTCTAAATTCTTTCGTGCGATGTGATTATATTGAATGCGATGAGCTAATCGTATGTGGTAGGTCACATGGGATTCTAAATTTATAAATAAGACGTCATATTTCGCGCCACTTCACAAGGAATGAAATCGGCAAAAGAGCCTTTGGTAAAATAGAACAGAGTTGCAGCGAGTCGATCGCGATAAACTTCTTTTTAGTTGGTGTTGGCTCAACGGTTACACTTGACGAGCTGAGCAATGACGCAGTAAAGATGCGCGTATCCTACTCTTTCGGAATTAATGACGGTATCCCTTCCACCCCTCGGTATTGATACCCCGAAATCAGAAAATCCGGATTCGCGTCAGTACCTTTCCGTCCGACCGTCAATATCTATTTTATTTTTAGAGACCTCACACGATCAGTATTAATGCCATTCCGATGAGGTAATGACAGTACTGCTGACCTGTAGTTTCTGCTTTAAATGTTTGTCGGGGAATGGGGATTTACATTTTATAGTTGCCTGGGTAGGTAAAACAAGCGATTAGACGTTGATATCTTATATTATTTCGTAATATAAGTTCTGCTTATCAAAAATAAAAAATTCCGATTTTTTTCTGAATGTGGTCGACAAAGTTATGTTGAGCCTTGCCCTTTGCTCCTTGATACCAAGCGCGAATTAATCTTATTTGATTTTTTAGAACGATAAGCGCTACGAACATTGGACTCATTTTCTCAATTGAAAATTATACCAATCGGAGATTAGAATCTTGGATACTCCTTTTGACCAAAGAGACTACAATTCTGATCTCTGGATGTTTAATTAACTTTTTGATTGAATAGAATCCACGCTGAATCCCTGAATACGAGTATATTCTTCATCATAAGTTGGGTGTCTTTCCAAGTTTGTGGATTTGCGTACGAAAAAGAGGACGCCAGCTGCTGTGACATCGCCTTTACTAACCCTTCTCCCCTCCTTACCTTACCCTCAAAACTATGTGTACGATATATATTCTCCCTGTACCTGATGATGGCTGGAAGGCCGAAACCGGTCGATTAATAAAATCGTGCGGAAAATACTAAGTCCATCGTTTCTCATTTATGAATTACGCTAAGGTCATCTGACTGACTTAAAATGATGCACGACCCGTGTTTGTCTTTGATAGATCGATTTTTACCAAACATTTCCTCCTCACCTCTGTCCTAATAAGATTTTGTATTATGCTTACGTCTTTGCAATTCGAAATAAGGCTATGAAATTGGGATCATCGGATAAGGGGAACGCAGCAGAATGAAAAAGGAATCAGTTTTCTGATAAATTCAGCAACTGTCAAGCATGACGGTTTGAGGCATGACCTGGTGAAACTCCTTCATAATCACCGAGAAAGAAAAACTCACTTTATAGAGCCCACAAAATAGCTTTAAAAAATAGACCTAGGTTTCGTAGCAGCGTAACATCTTCAGGTGAAAATATATGGAAACCTCTTTCTCTGTGAACTGTCAAGCAATTGTCGTACACCTCGAATGTAACACAGCGTACATTCGATTGATTCAGAATCCCAGATTAGGTGCCCTTCCACGTTACAAAATCTTTAAGGTATACACAGAACCACGTCTATTTTGTATGACTTTGAAAAACTACCGTTTTATGACTTCGTTTCACCGATTACATTAGTCACAAAACATCTGTAACAATTATTTATGCATATTCCGTATACTGACATAGTGAATGGTCATTATGAATTAATACTTTACATTGCTTTCGAGTATCTTGGCAGCAACAGTCTCCGTCAATAAAACATGCAATACTATTTGCAAATTAGGAGACTCCGTTCATATCTCCGTTGAGGATATATTCCAAAAACTGAAGAGGATTTATTATTGATACCAGAATATCTTTTATAGACTCCAATCCGATTGAAACCACTGCACATCCACTGCATTCCTTCTCGTCCTGAGTTATCCGTAATTCTTTCCTTTAAATGTTTGCCAATCTTTATTTTGACATCATAATCTTTCCTAGATAAGTCGTGTGTATCACACAGAAAACAACAAGTAATAATAATGGTTATTGTAATAATAAAAACGGTTGGTTACTATTCTGCTGCCGCCCTTTAGATGCCGCCGCCAGGGTACGATGCACCCCTCGCATCCATAGGACGACGCGGCTCTGGGTATACATATCCTCAAACGTACATACATATATAATTTACCAATGAAATAGGATATTAAAATTTCAATTACTCTCAGTGGAATCACAGATTGAGGACTGAGTTTTCTTTGAAGATGTACGAAAAGTTCACAAAAATAATATAGAAAGTTTTTCTTTTAGTTTTTCTAATATTTTTTTTTAATATGATATTCCCAGGGCCGATGAGAAAGGAGAGTAGAAAAATCTACATTGCCCGGTCCTGCGTTCCTCCTTGGGGCCCGGACGAGGCCACTGTCCAAAAAGAATTCGAAAAGTACGTAAATGTAATAAATTTATAAATCTTAACACCTCAGTAAATTACTTCTAATCTGAATCCTCTCATAAACAGATCAAAAACTGCAATAAAAGTTGAGACAAAGGCGCACGTCGAGGAGTTTGATGCCAGGCCTGTATCTCTGTATAAAAAACAGCATTTACACCATAAATTTTATATTCATTCCTTTCTTTCATTCTCGAAGAGACTGATTTTGATACATAAATCTTTCTATATTATTAAACCCATGGGCTTCAATCATTCTTTACCGTCTCATCATCAGGTTCATTGTCGTTGAATCATACCGATTCGTTTATTTTATAGTAAACCATTGGGTGATTATTCAGCTGTCTAGAACACTGTTTACCAACCATGGGACGAGTCCCATTAGCGGGATTTGCAAGCATGGTGGTGGTCGAGCAGGTTGATGTTTTATTTCCTTCGTTTTGCACTTTACTTTTCCAATAATTAGCTTAATTTCAAATGAATATTCCATAAGTTTCCCTGCTGTTCATAAACTAAGTATTCGTAAAGTATTAAATTATATTTATCAGTTAAATGAACTGTTTGCGCATTGATGAGACTTGTCTTCAGGACACAGAAAGAGTAACTTGAGGTCATAAAGACTGAGGAACACTAGCCTAGAACCATAAAAAGTATTCCTGTTCGAAATTCTCGCCGAAATAAAAAACCTCCGAAAAATTTCACAATAAAGAAGAATTATTGATAAGGTTAGTCGTAATTAAGATTGGTCCCATGATTTATTTTTAAAAGCCTCATTTTGAACTTTAGCTTCGGCCTTATTTTCATTCCACTCTTTCGATTCCCAATTCCTTCATTCTTTCTCAGGTACGATTATAATGTAACCTACCCAAGGTTTCCCGTACTATTTCATCTTCTCTCCTACTTCTCCGAATATTTAATTATCTCTCTACAAGCGCTCTCATGACATTTGTTTCACTCTTAGTACCGACATTTTAAACTATCGAAAAAATGCTCTATTTTATTACTAATGTGGACGACTTTGAATCACAAGTGGCCTCATGTGTACATATAACAGACATGTTCAATTCGAGGCAAGGAAGACCATCCCCAACGTAATTTTAACACGTTTAAACTGTTACGGTACGGAATTTTTATTTATTTAAGAAGATACCGAATTGAATAGTGATAAATGGTATTACCACGGATCAAGGTTGTAACGAAGGGAGCATCGGACACGCACCTCCCTTAAGAAAAGTTAAGTATTGAGATACTTATTTTAAACATTTCTTTTCCATTCGAGGTTTAATGGTCTAAACAAAAATTGACGGCATTCCGTTGAAGTACGGCTTATTTCACTATACGTTCGCCGCATTGGTCGGACATTTTCCTTTCCGTAGATAATAGGGAATTTTGCATTTCTGCTTCCCTGGGTCCCCATTGATATGGTTACCACATCCCGATGGTGAGAAACCGGGACTTAACGAATTCTGAAACGGTTAAAACCGGAACGTACCTAGCCTGAAAACTGAGTTAATATGATGCTTTAGGACACTGCCTGAATCAGCTAGAATTACTTTGAATGATTTCTATCAAAGAAATTTTCGCATCCTAGTACTTTATACATCTTCTCGGAGTTTTCCATGAAACCGGGTCGATAAAAGTCCAAGACTGGGACCATGGGTAAAACAGGGTTAGTCAAAACGAGGTGTATGGTAAGCCCACCAATAGACATCCTGCCCAAACAAATTTGACGGTAAGTGATATTCATTTGAATTCCTTTTCGCTGCAGAGGTTCTCTTTCACTATTTGAATCCTTAAGGCCCCCCACATACGATCAATTTTGCCGTCCGTTTTGCTTGAACCGATTCGAGACGGAGATTAAAACTGAACGTGTGTATCATAAAACGTTAAATTCAAGCTCCTTTTTCCGTCGTAGGTATGAACGAATTGTGGTATGAACGAATTCTCCCGACGACAGAATTTTCATAGTTGCAAAAAGCGTCGAGCGAGTGTGGGGGTCTTCCGTGCTATCCTCATATTTCGCACCGTCCTTTCCGATAGACAAGATTTTCTCGAAGAAGCTAATAACACTCAACAGAAGTAATCTTTACCTATGGAAAATATATAGCAAAGAACGTGGTGACGGGAACAAGAAAACGTCAGTCATGAGGAACTGCGAATCAAGAAAAAGGAGATTGATTCATTCTTTAGCCCCTATTATATTTTAATGCAGGTTTTTTGAATAATTAATCACAAAGCCTGAGACGAAACAAAAGCGAATAATTCCAAATCTTTTCTGTTTCTACCAGTTGCTATGAAACAGACCGTGAAACTTTGCCTTTCAAGAGGTGTTATTGTACATGTATGATGTACGTACGTCTCATCACATTATCCCTTTTTTAACATGTAGCGTCGCTATGCGAAGAAAAGGAAAATATATTTCTGAGTTCACCCGAAATAACTCTACCCATCACCTCACTGATTCACCTCACCTTTATTATGTTTTAAGCAAAAAATCATTCAGTTCAAGACACCAAATATTCCTCAATTTCAATCTATATTTTTAAAAGTTAATTTATTTAATTATTATTATCACACATAATACTTTACTGTTTTCTATATTACATATAAATTATTTAATTATAATAATTCTGTTACTGTATTATACTACTTTTTTAAAGTAAACACACCCGATGAAATAATAACTACAACTTGTACTTTTCCACAAATATATTTAGAAGATTCATTTTGTAAACACACCCGTCAAGCATGAAGGAACTTAATTTAGATTGAATTGTGAGTCTATCTTAATTCAAGTGTAACTCATTCAAATCCACAATTTTCTTCTAAATAACAATAATGGTAAAATTGAAAGCAGGAAATATTAGCATAATGCTGAAAAATTAATCTACATTTTATTGAAAATTATTCAGTTTGTGGTAGGTACATCAATACACTCACAGAAGTAAAACCTAATTTCTGTTAAAAATCCGTCCTTCTGCCATAAAAAGTCCGTCTTTTAGCTCGCCTGAACGAATGAATATCTTGACGTTACCTCATAATTTCGATCGTGCAACGTATAAATGTATTTTGGAAGATCGGATGATCGGGAAACATTTTCATAGCCGTAAGTAGTGATGGGACGATTAATCGGAATCGGAACTTTTTTGGGTATCGAAATCGTCATACTGTCGGTAAATATTTCGGTGAATTTTTAACTTCCGATTCCAAAAACGATTCGTTGGAATTTTTCATTTTAAATTAAATCTTCCATTACTGGTAATTCCTTTGATAATCAATGATGAATAGATACATACTTATTATTTGGTTTATGGGAAAAACTGAAATAGATATAGATCTATTTCAGATTTAATTTTTAGATTTTACTAACGCCTAAATTTGGAATTAAATTTGAATTCATTAGACTTATTCAGATGTAAATATGGAGTCTTTTACCTAATTTTCGAACTTTCCATTATGTCCGTTCCGGAACTAGGTGCCATACTAGAAGCATAGGTGTCCAGACTCCTAGCATAGGTTTCCGTCTGGACACCTACGCTAGAGTTAATAGATTAAGAAACACTATTATATAAAAACGTTTGTCTCAAAAATCTCCACTCAGCGGAAATGCTCACTTTGATCAGTAGAAGAATAAATTCAATTTCGCCTGAGACGATATTTTTCCACCTGAAAGACCTAAATTTACTTAAAATTTGTCAGTAACTTGGCTTCAATGTCCCAAAGAATCGTTTACGTCGTCTACATATAAACGGCAGAAAGTTCGAATTGGACGTATCGCCTAAACTGCATTCAAGCTATGAAAGTTCGTACCATCCATTTCGCCGGCTTATTGCAATTGGTACTTTCTGCGATCGTATACTCCTGATTTTCCATGATCTTCTAACGCTCATCCTTTAAACCTAGGTCGTCCTTCTCCCGATAGCAAAGCACGCTCTGGGTGTGTGCTCTACTATAGTATCTCCACAGAAAGATTAAAAAGGACTGCCATCAAGAGATTTTGCTTCGGAAATCCTCATTATCTGTAGCCGAAACTTCTTCATACCTCGCGATTATCTTTCGTCATAAGACGACGAAATCATATCCTAGATTGTGTTAAGGTCTTTGCTTCCTTTGACTATCTAATGTATTACAAGTGCAAAGAGATATGGGCTGAAAGTTACGCCTTCGTAAATTAGCCAAGATTGAGAGAAATTTAACTTTCTCGCATCCTTCATCTTGAACAACACATATTTGACATGTGAGATGGTAATTGTTGATCATCATTTTAAGAATAAATATTTCTTTCTCAGGATCTATAGGTTTTATTCTGCTTAGTGAATCTTCTCCCAACATAACTTCGATTTTATCTAAAAGTTTGTCGTATTTTTGCATTAATTCTTATATTTAAAGACTGATAGATACATACATTAATTTAATCAATCACATTATTCATGATAATCTCCTAAACTATTCTATCCTTGCCTATATCTATTACTGTAGGCTCCCCGATAAATCTTTTCATACATAAGATCTTCTTTTCTTCAAAGCTAAGTATATACCTACTGCGTCTCATAAACTATATTTAATTATTTTTTCCCGGTTTTACTTTTCCCGTAACACTATTTCGACTCTACTGATAAACCATCTTAGACATTCTGCTATCATTAATCCTTTCAGAGAGCTTAAATATTTTTTTCCTTTAAATTTTCTCGAGAAACAATACGAAATTTAATTATTTATCTAGATAATTTTAAATTACGAAAATAAATTTGAATATAGATTAAAATATGAATCAAAAGCTAGAAATTTTGATAAGACGGGAATGACTTTGACCTTCGTTGGCGTTATTTTAACCAAATACAACCGCGAAACCGTCTGGCTCATCCGGATACCGAATCCTAGTGTGTGTATGTATATACATATATATAGGTTAAAGAAGTAGAATGTCGTAAAACAGGAATAAAAAGTGTCGCTGTGCTTTTAAAAGAAGTTAGAAAGTATTAAATATAGCTGAATTTTACCAATGCACAACTTAGAGCAGCAAACATGTACTAGGCACATGACTACGGGGAGAAGAACGTTTATAGTACAAGACAATTTTCCATTCTCGTAAAAAATATGGTGATAAGATAAGCAGGCACCCTTTATAAATTGAAAGCAAAATTTTATCTTGATGAAGAATATAAAAAATAATTTTATTAAGTCAAATAATATCTTCCAGTTTTCTCCAAGATAGTGATGCTGGTTATAACAATATTATTACTTGAATATTAATACAATGTTTACAGAAACAGATAAAACAATATTAATTTGGTTTCATAATAATAAAAGTAGCTAATTTTCGAAATCTGGGTTATCTGTCTTTAGATATTACGCAATCCCATTCAAGGACGAGATTGTTTGCAGAAAGCGATAAGAAAGACGTTTCAGGGCTGTAAATACATGTCTACTACAGTGAAGCATAATAGGCACAATGTGAACTACAGGATGAGTTGTTCAATTCACGTTTACAAAAGTGCTCTTCTACTATATATACTATAACAGCAATACAAAATAATAAAAATAATACTGAAATTGAAATATAATCGTTTACATTACATAAACTACTTTAACTATATAACCTGAAAGCGAGCTAAAGAACATGTACGTATTAATTAACGAATTACTTAAGATAAAGAAGCCGATCCGTAGGAAAATCGAATTTTACAATATAAAGGGAATACGAGTTTTCTTGTGCGGTCTACTGAATCGTTCTTTAAAATTTTCAAGCGATTAAAAAGTACGTAACAGCTCAAATAAGAAATTTGAACTATGTAAAGTCAACAGTCTCCCATAAACCACGTAACAATTTGAACCAAATAGAACTACCCATTATCAAATTGGAGGGCCATAGAAAAGGAGGGGTTAAGGGTCCAAAACCTCTCCCCCAAACGAAATAGCCCCCAAAAGTGTACTAACGTGGGCTGGCAACAGCTATAGGTTCTCTTCTTACCCGATAAGTGCTAGAAATTGCCGGAAAGAAATTCCTGACTAGGGGTAAGGTAAGCTTTTACAACGATGGTATATTTAAAGATATCAACTTTATATTAAAACATCAAAATTCTAGTCCATATACTTACAATGCCAGAAACACAATTCGATCAACTTCTTTTGCCAATTAATTAATTTAAGATTAAACGCTGGAAGATACTGCTATGAATCTAACTGATCCGATTTCAGAAAATTTAGCATACTATTTACGCGTGGATTAACTGTAATTAAATAACTCTCACTTAATACAAAATACAGAAACGGAAAAAAATGATGGGTTAAAAAGATATACTTCTATCATAGAAGTATATTAATATATAGAAATAATTAAAACAATGAAACCTTAAAATTGTACTAACATTTAATTTATAATTACAGCATTGTTTCATTACATGAAGCAACCGATTTTGAACGCGGAGCCACTAATGCTTTCCCCAAGCTTCTTTGGGGGAAATTAGATTGAGCGTTATTTCATCAAACTATTTTTGCGGATTGTATCTCAAGTACTCTATCACTGCTAACGGATAGAGTGACTTGCAACAAGTGCGCGTGTACCAAGCAGGGGGTTAATGGGCCTACTAGAAGAGTTTCAAATTAAATTTCAATTGGAGTTCCGAAATTCTACAATGATGTGCAACGAGAATTTTCTTTAACTACTTTAAATAAGTTAATAGCCAATTCCAGTTTTATAACCTTAATTGATTCGCTCTTTTATTCGGCAAATAACAACAAGCACGAGTGTTCCGTTCTATAACCAAGTTATTTGTGATCACCTTTCCTTGTCATTTACACTGTGCCACTCTTAAATTAGGATATTAGGTATAACTTTACACGAATCTGAATCATGGAAAATGAGAGCGAAGTACGACTTGCCACATCTCTTGCAATAACGGTACTTCAATCGAAAACTAATTCAAGAGATTTTGAATACGTTCATACACATATTTATGTAAGTATCAGAAGGTACACATCAACGCTGGAAAATCGGTACTGGATCTTATTCCTATCTAATGAGAAATTCTTACTTGTATAGTGTTATTTTCTCCAGTTGATAATATTTCATAGTAATACTCCCCCAACGTCTTTTCAGGATCTTCAAGCTCAATTTCTGGAGGTCCATATAAAATGTTCTCTTGAGACATCTTCTTTCACCCTTTAAACCAGGTTACTGATTTTCTGAATTAGATGATTGGCCTCATATACCGCTGCTCCAGCCGTCTGCTCTAGAGAAAGAGCGGTATAGGCCGGACAAACAGATATTGCCGTGATAGAGAGTTATCGGAACAAAAAAATCGAAAAAATGCTGTGGAAAGGAGCGCAATTTCTGATCTTATCAAAGAAATTTTCAGCACATTTTGCTCTTCCATCACTATATATTAGTTTCAGTACATCGGAGAAATTTGTTAAGTTTGTAAACATTGCGCATTTAGCATCTCTTCTACAGATTCATTAGTTTTCGAAACGATGTTTACATTTCAAGGTCTACTAAATTTATTGAAATTCTATACGCAGCTGGACTTACGATTTTATATAAAAGCATGTAGTCATACTGTAAGTGGGATCGGAGAGTTTACATTTCTTTGTTTATGTTATTGAATCTCCTACTTATCAACACTGTAAACGTAAGTGGTTGCTATTAGACATGAGGGCAAGTTTCCATAATAGATGTTAAACTAGTGGTTTTTAACCTATAGTATGAGACGTTATTATTAAAAGGAATTTGTTCTTACACATTCTGTGTCGCATAAAAGTTAAAGATCATTTGTAATGAATTTTTGGGGAGTTCATTTCGGGTCAGCTTTCCTTTATAATTTTACAGTGCAGTGATCCCAATTCTCGTTCTCCGTGACTTATAAAAAATTGACAATTTTGGAAGGAGTGCGTAAATATTTTGAGAATTCAGCGGGTGCTAGAAGCTGGAAAGGTTAAGAACCACCGCACTAAAATAATTCCTAGCTCAGAATCGTTTGTTTTCATTAATTTCGTAATATTTACTATCTGAACCGATATAAACAAGTTATACACAGACATTATCGATAGTATGTACTAAAATTATTCAAACATAATTTATCTTGAATTCTTTCAGTACGATGCGGTAGTCTTTGAAAGACAAAAGTTTCAAATTCCATCTTTCCTGATGTACCAAATTGCATTGCTCGATGTCTGTCTGGTGCGAGTACGTAGCAGGATGGGCAGCCGGTAAGAGTTTCTTTTCTCTTGGTTATCATGATGTTTCCATCATAATATTCTTATGATTGATCCTAAATCGTACGAAATTATCAGGAGTCAGCGGTTTGATCATCGGACATCCTTTAGATACCATTAAAGTTCGTCAACAAGCACTGGGAGCTGTTGGCGCCTTAAACGTTGCCAAGTACACTTTCAAATATGAAGGCGTACGTAATTTATAATCGTTAATATTAATATAATCAATAATTTGTTTATGGAATGGAAACTGTTGGAGGTCTTGATTCTTTTAGGTTTTCGCTTTCTACAAAGGACTGCTGTTTCCTCTTCTCTCGGCTGGGGTTCTTAACTCTGTGTACTTCGGAGTTTATGGATTTTCTCTGTCGTTGTTTTGTAACCGAAAGGACAAATTATCTGCTGAAGAAAATATTAACCACATGAAACAAAATGGATTAGCAGTTTACCTCAGTGGATGTGTGGGAGGATTTGCACAAGCATTCATTACATGCCCAGTCGATTTGATTAAAATCAAATTACAAACAGAAACTGGTCAGTATGTTAGGAGTGAAACATACATGGAATGGAAAATGTCTGCTTAATCTCTTGAATTAAAATTGTAGGATAAATTTAAATTCATCAAGGTAGGGAAATTACCAGCATGGCTGCATGATGAAAATACTTGTACATCATACATACCTAATTAAAACTACATTCATAATAATGATAAAATGATTTGTTTTAAAATTTTCTTCATGATTTACTCCTCTCAACACAAGTGTTTTCAAAAAAAATATAGGAAGACAAATTAGATATACACATATGGTACAGCGATCTCTTGAAGCAGATAATTTATCCATAGAAAAGATCCTCAAAAACCACAGCTATGAATATAATAATAATCAATAAAAAATACCTTACAACCATATCATCACTATGATACCTTTCTTTGATATTATTGTTACAATTAACAGATATTGGAACATTCATGAAAATATTCCACATAAATTCCAATGAATTTCATTTTTGATTAAAAAGTACCTTTTTTCCCTTTTATATGATAATCTCAGATTTTTATTTTCATTGCAGGACATAATGTCAAGTTTATGAATACACACGAACATGATTATCGTGGCTCTCTAGATTGTGTGAAGAGGGTCTTTAAAAGGACAGGATTGAAAGGCTGCTATAAAGGACTGACTGTTACATTATGGAGAGATATTCCCTCATCTGGATTATATCTATTGGTGTATGAGAAGATGTTGTCCTTCTTCCATGGAGGGAATGTTCATTCAGAGCTTAAATTTTTTTCCACTGTCATTTCTGGAGGAACAGCAGGTAAATTTGATCACAATTTATGATATTTGCATGTAGCTCATTGAATTTTGAGACAACTTCATTAGCTAATTTTGAGAAGTTTTACATACAACAGAATTGATTCCCTTCTTAACTATTTTTATCGTTGTAATTAATCAAAGAACTGAACTTTTGTACTTTCTCCATGATAATTCTATTTTTCCAATCATTGACAAATATCTGAGTCAGTAGCAGGGAAGCTAAATGACCTCACAATGTGGAATTATACTCGTATGGTTCATTTTATCATTTAAGTAAAGAAAATCGGAAAATTTTCAAATCCTAGGAAATAAGTGCACAGCTACATGAGTTAAATGCCCAAGGTAATTTTCTTGCTGCCCAAGAAAAAATTAGGGAATTATGGTCAGTTGCAGAGCTGCACTGTCCTATGGATGCTACGGGTGCACCCTGGCAGTGGCATCAAAAGGGTGGCAACCAAAACTTAACCAGCCATTATTATTATTACAACAACATTATTTTCTTCGTTAAAGACATGATTTATCTAGGAATGATTATGAAGTGGAATTAAAGATTAGCAAACATTTAGAGGAAAGAATCACGGATAAATCAAGATGAGGAAGGAATATTTGTGCACTGGATTCAATTGAAGAATTGTAATCAATAAAAGTTTTTCTGGTATCAATACCAAATCCTCTTCAGATTTTGGAATATATGTTTACTAGAGATTTGATTGGAGTCTTTCCTAATTTGCAAATAGCTGTGTGTGCTTTATTGACACTTCCGGATGCTATTGCTGCTGAGACAATCAAAAGTAATGTGAACTATTAACTCATAATGACAATTCACTCTGTCAGCATATGGAATATGCATAATTAATTGTTATTGATATTTTGTGACCAATGTGAGCTGGGGAAAGAAGTCATTAAACACTGGTTTTTCAAAGGCTTGCAAAATAATTTTTACCTGCAAATCAGGAAATGTATAGTTTTGGTATTTGATTGTAAGTGACGGCAAATTATGTTCACACTCATGCGGCAGATAGGCTGGGTGTGGATCTGTCCAGTTGAGGTATTAGACCTATTGGAGAAAAAAACTGTGTTGTTGAAAGAGATGAAAAAGGTATACAGAAGTAGAATTGTGCCTTCCCAGCTGTTTGGTAGCACAATTTACGTTTGTAAGAAGCATATAATAAAGAATGCAGTTGTGGACTACATGAAACAAAAACAGAATGAGCAGAGTCATTAATGATTGGATGCTAAATTTAATGTGACAAAAAATGTCTCCAACCAGTGTGAAAGTGGAGTTTTTGTAGATATGCAGTAAAGATGTATCAAAGAAGAATGGCTAATATGAGAAAAATGTTGAGAGGTACGAAAAAGAGAAAGCTGGTTCAAAGTGGTGTAGAGACTTTTTTGACTTACAGAATGAATGATCAGATGCACATGAAGCAAAGGAATTGGAAACGTAGGGTAGCGAAGATGAGTATTGCAAATACACATGTTAATTAGCAAGGTAACTATGCAAGGGAACAATGCGATTGATGTAAGAATGTATGTAGATAAAAAGGACCAGTTTCTTAATTTGTCTGTGAAGCTGGATTTCTATCCTATCTTATATTCTTCAGTTTATTCTGTCAATATTAATTCAAATGTTAACCTGGTTTACCCTTCACATCTTTTGCTTCTTGGTACTTATTACCATGGCTTGCTAGTGTACAGCATATTATTAAAATATTTTTCACTAGTTTTTTTTACTGATATATTTAAATTTGTCTATCTACCAGGTATACTCAGCTGGGCATGCATTATCCCTCTTGATGTACTGAAATCCAGGATTCAAGCAGATGACACAAGATCACCTACATATTCTGGAATATATGATTGTTTCAAAAAGAGTTATCAAAACGATGGATGGAAAGTTTTTGGTAGAGGCTTCTGGGTGATGTGTTTGCGTGCATTTCCAGTGAATGCAGTAAGCTTGTTGAGCTATGAATTTGTTTTGTGTCACTTATGTAAATAGTTATGGTAGAAGTTGTTCATTTAATTTAAATTGTTGCTAAATTTTTCTTTCAGTTTTATTCCTCTACTAGTATATGAAAATGGTGTTAATTCAAGAGACTTGTTAACAAAATTTTATATTTTAAAAGCAGGCACTGCCACATGTTTTAATTAATTGGGGAAATGTTAAGTTTTATGGATTATTTTATTTTCCTATTTTATTCAAAAATAAATATTTTGATATTTTATTTTTCTATTTTAACCACCTCCTACATTGATAATTTCTTTTCGTAGAGTTTAAATTTGGTGAAACTAAATATTCTCATTTCAATACTTACAAATGGAAATTGATCAAGATTTAAATATTAGGTACAGCACGTATTATGGCAATACCAAGCAGTTTGGTGTTTTCTATGGTAGAAACATATTTGGGCTAAAATAATCTAAAGATTTACATTTTTAAAACAAAGCATTTAACTCTTAAAAACTCACGATCCTGTATTTTTTTATTCTTCTTTAAGTTAGAATCCTAACTTGCAAGGACAATATCAATGCAAAATCTGACCTTGAACATAATAATAAGAGTAAAAAATACTACTGCATAATTTCATAAGTATCTAATATCATTTTATTATTATGGATACTTGAGTTTCGAGTCTCATAAAAATGCCCAGGAACCTAGTAGAAGGCAGAAGGGGTTGCTTCAGGTACTCCTGAATAATGCTCACAGACAAAAATTCGCATAAAATAAATTGGTAAGTTGTAGTTACCATAAGTTATAACTTGTATAAACTGTAATCAAGAGCTTTCTAAAGAGACCAAATTCACATTTGTATGCCCATCCATTACTGAGAAAAATTGTTTTACAAATTCAATAACAACTTCTTATCGTGTAACAGAAATAATGTAACATTTTAATCAAGTCCAGAGTAAGTAATTTACTATTATATTGAAATATTATTTTTATTAAATAATTACTTTTTGAGGAATAAAATTTCAGTCAGAACTCCATTAAAAAGCATGACAAGAGGCACCTGTTTCATTCTACATCTACATAAGTACCCTGCAAGCCGCCTTACGGCGTGTGATAGGGGGTGGAAACACCCGGCGTTCTGACTATTTTTTTAGCCTATTATTATCATGTATAGTTTGCGTAAAGAATGAATTCTTAAAACGACTCGTCCTAGCATCTACTTCTCTTATTTTGCGCTCTTTGTTGGATCGTCCAAGGTAGCAGGGGGGTCTCATAATATCTACTATATCTTCTGCAAATTTACTTTCCCTAAATTTATCAAGCAATCGCAATCTAGCTTCTAGTCTCCTATCTTTTAAGATATGATCTTCTATGATAAAATACCAACTAACCTACCATTACATACTTAAATTTTGCAAAACTTGTTGTCTGTGGGATCTCTAGTTTAGTTTATATCTTACTCTAAACTCAAGTATCCATGATAAATAATACTGCAGCAGTACAAAAATTTTTGCATAAAATATTTTAGCTTGGTATGGTATCTTGAAATCTTAATCCATACATAATACTTGTATTCCTTGAAATAAAGTACCTACTTTTCCCACTGGACCACTATAAAGGAATTTCATCTGAATCATAGTTATCTCTGAATGGCTTTCATTGCAAATATGTCACAATAATGTAAGCACCAGTTGCATAAATAAGTTGTCACCGTGTTATATCTTGCATTATTGTTTCAAACAGCATGCAAGCCCAAAGAGAGGGAATATTTATCTGATATTAGGACTATAATTTTTCCTCAATTAGGTTGCTTAGACAATGGCTACTGCTTCAAAAGGAAAAAATCACTATAAAATATTATACATACTAGCTGAAGTGCCCATGGATTCTCAGAATTCTGAACAAGTAATTCCACTATTTTCCTAAATATTTAAGCCAGCTAACTGCAGAGATGATGCCTTTGAATATAATAGGAACCCTTCGTTAAAATTTCTTCTGGGATGCCATTCAGCTGATTCCATTTACTTTATATTTGATGCCATGATTCTCACTTTGAATTGATTCTAAACGCTGAAATACACACACAAAATCAATAGGATGAAAAGTAAATAATATCACACTCAGTTAAGTCTCAAAATCTATGGATAACTTGAAATAGCTTCTCAAGACAGCAAGTAATTAGACTGCATAATACAGATTTGTATGTAGAGTATTTCAGTAACATGCTATATTTATATTTCCTGTTCTAACTATAATCAATAATGTTAGGATTTAATAGGCTACACAATAAGTAACAGTTCAAAATAAATTTTTCTTCCTCGAGAGATAGATATTCAAATGATCAGTTATTTCGGTGAAAAAGGAATAAAATAAAAGACAAATTTTAATTAATTGCAATAATTATATTTACATTTTTAATTCATTAGAACTTCTTAACAATCATCAAGTCTTGCAAAGTAATATGTGATTAACTTGAATCTGAACCACAGAATCTTATAAATGACTATAAAGGTTTTTATAACCAAACAAGTCTCAAGAAATGATTTAAAAGTGGCAGGGGGTAAATTTATTATTGACCAAAGATAGCTGATATTCAGTAAAAATGGTATGAAAATTATGCAAATGAAAGAATTATAAACGAAAACTAATAAGAATTAAAAATTCATGTAGCACTAAGAAATTGTTACAAGGTCCCTAAAAATAAACCAGGAAAGCACTGAAAATATTTCATATCACCCAGATTAAATTTACACATTTGAATGTTTTAGTTGACCTTGATTCCAGGTGGAGATTGATTATTTGAATCAGCAATCAATGAAATTTAGAATCTTAAATTGTATTATTTTTCTATTGTAAAATATGTGAATGAGCAACATGGACCAATTGTCTGATGAATAATTAAAATTTCACAAGTAAAGAGTGGGGTGGATAAAAACAGAAAGGGAGATAAGAAAAAATAAATCAGCGTTAAAAAATTGAGATATACACTTTATGTTCAAAAGATATCAATGGAAAATTCTTAATATCAGGTTCACATAGCAGGTTTGGAGAAAAAATTGCCCTAGCTGCAGTCATTTTGTGCAGATATTTAATTGCATTTTATTGATTGTTACAAATAAATTAGGTAGATTTACAACAGCGCAGCTAAGCTGAAAAAATAATTATCATCCCATGATTATAATAAAACATCAATATCCCATAAAAATGTTATGATCTATTATTTACACTATCATCATATTGTACTAAAGAGCAAATAAAATTAGATGGTAGGTTACCTGAAGCTCTCATAGGTGTTACAGTTGTTCCATGGCATCCTTTCAATATACACCAAATAAGATTAACATTCCTTCAGTAGTCCAACCACAGTTAAAACCAAATGCACTTGAAATAAGTTTATATGCTTGCTATAGTTATAAAATCTTTCAAATGCAGGTCAAAACGTGTTCTTCTACATTGGTGTATTTTTTCACTGCACCGTAGTGTTACTTTCCTTAGGAACTGGCGCCGCCTTATTATTTGGGGCTTGTTCAACTGCTGTTCGCCGTTTCTGGGCGTCTTTTTCGAGCTGCAGTTGAACTTTGTTCAACCGATCCTGAAAAATTTTTTTAGAATCTTAAATTATCATTAGACATTATGGACGCATAATTCATAGGAATCGTTAATTGTTAAGACATGGTAGCTTGGAAATGGAGCAGGAATAGAAAGGACTACGGATCGATATGAAATACAGACGATTATAAGATTACGCGCCATTAAACGAAATTTCCTTATGTATGCAGTTAGTAAATATAGTATACCTGAGCGTTCTGTAGAATATTTGTAACCACAGTAACGCGACGCTTGGCATTAAGAAGTTTTTGAACGTATGCTTCTAAGTCCAACGATGAATGATGATATTCCGCTATTTTTCGTAATTCATCAGCAACATTGTCAATTTGTTGTCTCAACTCTGCTTGACTTATTCTAAAATACAATTTTATAGAATGAAGAAAGAATACGTTTACAGGAAGCCAAGAAAATATACTGACCATACCTCGTTGCCTTCACTCTTTCATCTAGTTGATCAATCGTTGGTTTAAGTAAACAAATGAAGCCTTCAGCAAGAGTATCTCTTGTTGGATTCTCACCATAATCTTCAGTTTTGTCATCAAGAGATGTATTCGTACTTTCAGTATCTAATTCCATAGCAACTAATGAAGCCGAAGCTGGCAGCAGATGGGAATGTATTGACTACAGCAGAACAATTTAACAGCGATAACAGGTTCAACCGTAGACGATAACAATACATAAAATGATCCCTTCATGTGAATATTTATATGAGAGGTACAATCAAGTTCGTAATGACACCCATAACCTATCTACATTTTAAACGCACTAATGTCATTCGCAGACTACTCTTTTCGTCGCTCACCTTTTTTTCGCGGAAGTATAGCACGTATAGCATAGCAGCATAGTACCGATAGTACACACCGTACCGATAGTACCTATCACTTTCCATGATTTTAAACATTTTAACATTTAAGAAACCGATATTATTAACACGGGCAACGAGAACAACCGCAGGTCCACTTGCAAACTATAATTAGATAATTAATTATATTACCATATAAATCCCAAGGAAGAATGGACTTGAAAAAAGTCTGACGGGACCGGGAATCGAACCCGGGTCTCCCATTTGCCGGTCGGGTGCTCTGTCCGTTGAGCAGAACATTTCTGCCGGGATAGCTCAATTGGGCAATTGGGAGACCCGGGTTCGATTCCCGGTCCCGTCAGACTTTTTTCAAGTCCATTCTTCCTTGGGATTTTTCCTGGGTGCGCACCATCTTGCGCAAAGTCACCCTTACCCGTTTACCATATAAAGTTGAAATATCTTTTGGCATCATTTGTATTCTTAAGGCTATCATTCTATATTTTCCCTGCATCATTACTATTCCATTTTTGCTCTTTTCAATTCCTAAATAAAATGCTTTAAGTTCTCCACTTTTCAATTCTCTGTGTACCTCCCACCTTACTTCACTGAAACCTATAATAGTATAAAATCTACTTTATTCTTCTTCATTTTATATTCAAGTTTTCAAACTTTCCAGACTATATCAAGAACAAATGGCGTTTAAATAAAAATGCTCTATGACGACAGTATCTTCCTTGTAAAAACGGTAATTCTAGTTTTAAGGGATAAATGTAAAAAATCCAAATAGACAGTAAGTAGGTGTTAGTACATACATTTGGTAAATACAGCATAACGTGGAGGTGTCATTGATCAAATTCATATCAAAGTTAAGGATTACTGCCAACAGTTGGTTCCTATGAGTGACTAGTAAAATAACTTTTCCAACTCCTTCAAATTGAAAGTTCCTGCTACCACATCTTGATATCGAAATACATTTTGTTTGTCCTTTGGTACAGGATGGAATTGAATATATCTTTCATTTACTTATGTCTCAGTCTTATTTGTAGCCATGAAAATGTAAAAACTGCCAAGTTGTAAATGAAGTAATGGAATTCATCCTGGTCACTATGATAAGTGTTATCCATATTGTGAGAGTACTTCAATTCCATTCGCTTTTTCAACTCAAGAGCATTCAGGCTTACTTAGTATAGGGAAAGCATACTACCTCACTCCATAAATCAAGT
This sequence comes from Ladona fulva, assembly GCA_000376725.2. Classification (NCBI taxonomy): domain Eukaryota; kingdom Metazoa; phylum Arthropoda; class Insecta; order Odonata; family Libellulidae; genus Ladona; species Ladona fulva. The sequence goes on from KZ308378.1 coordinate 523,268, forward strand.
AAGCCTCATCGCCTCTGCTAATTTTAGAAAGCTAATGGTAGAGGGTTTGAGATTCAAACCATTTTCTAGACTTATATAGGCAGACACAATGAAATTTGCCATTGTTATGTAAAGTTTTAAATAAACTTTCCCTGCCTAATTTAAAGTTCAATGAATCTAAATAATTTTATATTTAAAAAATACTACAAAACAAAGTTTAGAAAACCTCGATTTAAGACTTTCACAACAAATCATAGTCACAAATTTCTGGAAATCGTTTAAGGATGCTTCTATTAAAGTTCCCTTATTTCTTCTGGGTGCTTGACTTATAAAATCCATCAAATACCCATCTCAAATGAAAACAGCTTTTCTTTAAATGAAAAATAAAAACCTGAGATAATTTCCTTTAAGAAAGTAGAGTAATATTAATTTGCACTTATATCACTACATGAGTGATAGTTTGAAGATGTATGCCATGACTGCAGGCTGAATTATGGAAAAGGCTTCTTAAACTATTATTAATGGGATTCCTTAATAAAAAAGACAAGAAGCAGGAAGAGATTTTTTTATAAAGTAAAACTTACTACTCATCAAAACATAATTTGATAAACTATCAAAAACAACAGAACTTTTCTAACAAGTAAAACATAAAAAATATTTGAACCTTGAACTAAGCTCTAAGAGTGATCTTCTGAGACAGGCACATAGTATGGCAATGTATTAGAGGATGTGCAAGGTAATCCTTGCAGATATGCATACCACATCACCATAAAGACTGTGGGATTATAAGGGCCCAATAAAAAGCACTCACAGTATAACATTTTGATTATAGGTTGCTGGTAGTATGATATGAATAATATCATAACTTTATAATTATAATATTGTCAGCAGTACTATATGCTACTTTTACTGGTAGAGTTTGGTGCTTTCTCAAACCTACTGTTTATAGAGCTTTGACAAAAATTTGTTGAACGCCAAGGAGAATAACTGCATCACAATTACCTATAGAGCATTCTTAGACTTACCTTTTTATCTTCCATACATAGAAAGCATTAAATTCAGTCTCACTATCTTTATGCTGATTGAGTATTTGCCTATACCAGAGTTAGCACCTCAAAACATTTATGTGACAACAGGAAATCATCAAAACTATGTCATGGTGATGGATACATGAAGAAGTGTTTATCTAATAGAAAGTCCTTTCTGAAAGGCTAAATGCAACCAAACTAGGGTTTGCATGTAATAATGAAATAAGATTGTTTGAATTTATGGGAAAATTCATTTAAGTTTAAAGAAAATCATGATACCTATTTGGTAAGGAAGGTAAGAGGCTTTCAAATGATAATATTTGTCAAATTCAACCTTATGAAAATTATTAAGTATATTTTATGGTGTATATGAGAACAAAGCTTGCTTAAATTAACCATTGTTGAAAGAAAAAGAAAACACCCACACATTCTTTTGAATTTCTAAATTATCGTCTCAACAGGAGCAAATAAAAAACTTCAGGAACCAAAATTTGGAGAGGAAAAGAGTTTTCACAATACAGAGGCCAGAAATCTAACAATAAAAAAATGTTTCACACTTGTTATTCCTTTGGGATTTCAACCTACTAAGTTACCTTCCTTTCCTTTAATCCTAATAAAAAAATTGTTAAGACACAGCACAGTGTAATACTCTGTTTTTTGTCTATTGATATTCAATTAATATTGTTCACTGATGTGCAGTGATGAACTGGAAGCTGCAAATACATGCTCCAGAATTTTGCTTTTTGCTGCAAGCTATACAGCTCTCACTGGCTTCTTTTAGAAATAAATAATACATTTTAAGAGACAGCCAAAATTTGAGAAGAAATCATTTCAACCTGGGTGATATAATGGGTTAACTTTCTGCTGTAAAGAATGTTTATAAATATAATAATGGTATGTAATAGAAAAAGAGATCAGGAGTATCCTTGTTTTCATCAACAAGTAATTTTTACTGCTACATACACGAGTATGAATTTCTTCAGGTAACATTTCTGTACATAACTTGTTTACTTAATGACAAATCAGTGTGGTTACAGAAGTATTGATTGACAAACATACTGAAAGCCATTTAATATCAAGTAATTAACATGAAGATAACTTGATAAAATTTTGTATTTTTGGAATTATTTTTATGCAGAATTTCAGAAAACAATGAGAACACAATTTTACATTTTTTATCATAAATCTAAATTTAGTGGTATGGAATTTAAACAAGCAATCAAGTGACATATGAATTATAACTCAACAAAAGGAATAACAAATCATTTACTGACATTTTGAACCTGCATGCAAAACTTACCTTTACCACTTATATCCCATAATTATGTTGAGTAATTAGAAAGGTACTAAAAGCAAATGAAATGCAAGGCCACCATCAGCATGAAATACGAAAATGTTTCAGTCAGTAGGCACTTTCTAAGAATCTTAACTTGTGTATTTTTCCATCCATAGTCAAGTCTGAGATAAAAGTTTCAAACAGCTACACTTGGTGCTGTCGTGAGAGGGTTAAATACAGTTTTAAGTGAGTCATTAATTTTACATAAATTAAAGAAATTATTAATGTTTATATTAAATAATGATTTAGGGCACATTTTCTGGGAGAATGCATTGATCCAACAAACATACTCCCAATATCAACTTATGTCATCAATCCAAAACATATCTGACCTATCTCATATCGATAATGTGACTTAATGTTGAATCACTAGTTACATGAGATATCCCTATCTGAAGAAGAATTTGATGTTAACAACAATGAAATAAAAATGGGAAAGCCAGACAAGGGTGTTAAACCAAATCTATACAAAAAAAGTCGCCAAATTGTCCACAGCTAAAATTGTTTATGGACAATAAAATAATAAATTTTATTTTCACGAGCAGGCCAATTTTAGATTGAATTTCCTAACTCACACTGCACCTTTCCCTCCATTTTTTTGAAGGTAAAAGACAGTGTTGATGATAATACTAATATGGTAAGGGTACATTGAGCAAAAATCCACAAATAAAGAAAGTAAAAATCTTTCCTACTTTGGGTTTCACACTTGCTATGAATTTCATGAGATGTATTCAGAGTTTTACCTCAACTACCCTTATGCCTTTTCATCAATTTAGATACAGCCATCAAAACTTCCAAGTATTTATGTATGTCATCTATATAAGATTTCTAAATTAAAGGATAATTCCTCTTCTCAATAAGTAATCACTCTAATTATCATGGTGACTAAGCTTTCATTACTTCCTAATTTGTTCCTTCTGCAGATAAATTTCGATTACCGAGTCAAACTTATGACATATCAGCACAAAATACTTATATTCTAAATCAATGACTCCCAAAGCCAAATTTTGCAACAAGTTTTTCTGATTAACTATGGCAAATCAAAATGATAAATGAAGATACTTAGTAAATGGGAAAATAGAGAACTAAAATAACAAAATATCAATCCATTATTAAACCACAAAGCAGAAACATTCAAATAATTACATACCTACTCCTAACTGGAAATTCTGCATATTAGCAATGTAAAAGTGAAAAAAAAATGAAATTTGATAGAATTACTGTCACAAAAAATTGCCTTACTAAAAGGAAGGTATGCAATATTATTTTCCCAAACCTTAATGAATGTTCTCAAGACAAATATACCAGAATGATTACAGGATGAATGGGAACTTGGTTTCTCAGGCTGTGACCAAGAATGAACATCCAACTGCAACACAATCTCCAAGGATAAGGGTAAACATAAAAACTGATTGATGACTTACAATGAAAATTTCTATTATTTATCCAACGTTTTGGAAGATAAGATTTATATCCAGCACAAATTGTAGCTCTTTATTATTTAAATTTGGTTTCATTGCGATACATGCTATAATGTTATGGTACTTCAGGTTCTATAAAAGGCATACCATCTGCTGCAGATATGCCAAAAATATATTAAATTGTTCAATGCACATATTTACATGCAAAACACTGCAGAGTGTTTCAGGGGGAAAGGGTTAGCTGAATAAGACTTGCATGCAAGAAAACAAATTGAAACGATTCAAAAACTCACTGATCATATCAGTCGGTAGTTGGATTAAATCTTTTTAACTAAAAAATGAAACTGTATTCTATTATACAAAAGAGAAATATACACCTTAGCATGATCAAAACAACTTCAGAAAGATTTCTTTGCTCTAAGAGACTCATACTTTCACTGATTAAAAAAAATCATTTACTCACACATACATATAGCTCAAACATTTATAATGAACCATTCTCCATGTAGATGCAAGTACTTCATAATTTGCCATTAACTTCACCTTTGATATAAATATATTCCATATTTACTCTTTTTTACAAGTTGAGCAGCTTCTGCTACACAATGTTTCCAGTAGAAAGATGTCCCTTTTCCCATGGGGTTTTATAGAAAAAAAATTGTTCTCAAGAAAAAGAAACCGACTCAAACTAATTCAGTGCCCGTAAGAACTTATTGATGGAATTGTTATTTATGGATGGCAGTTAAAAAGAGATATTTAGTTCATATCACTGTATTCTACAGATCAGCAGTATGTAGTATCTGAATTTCAGGAAATTTTTATTCACCAGAGAGCACCTACTACATCAGGCTATCATCAACTTTGGATGGAAATAGATGTGGGATGAACAGGAGGATGGGATTACAGCAAAGGTCATCAATTCAAAAACAAAAATCGGGAGCCATTCACACATAACGGAAAATCACAGTGCCACAATAGCTCCAAGTTGAAGTGCCGCCTTTAACTTCCGTGTTACATATTATCCCGACAACAAAAAGGTTGGCTTCACTTAATATTCTCAGCGTCTTAGGCATATGTAAATAAATAGATGGAAAAATTTGATACATAAAGTGTAACTACAAAATAATCTACAATAAGGTTGACAGTGAATTGGGTTAAGCTTTTTTCAACATTTTGTTTGCTGAGGAAAAGCTTCCATTTAACTATTTTGAGTGCAGGGTTGCATCAGTCTCACATACAATACGTTTTTTTTTTCACTTCTAACTAAAAACTGAAGCTGCTATTAGTACCTTCAAAGAATTTTATTCACCAGACCACATCTTTAATGTTCAGTGATTTGAGTTTCTTAAAGCATCCCTTAATATTTTTTTTGGTTCAAAGTAACTGCAGTTAGGACGACTGATGCATTTACTTTGTTCATGCACTGAATAACTTTTAGACACCATTAATCACCCAATTTGGCACAAAGCAAGATCACTTTTTAAAATGTTTTGAAATAATATTCCATCCTTTGCTTTCTTTTTTCAAACTCTACAGCCAGATAACATGACATAATGAAAATGCTCCATTTTGAATATACTTCAATTAATTTGTAAGAGCAATGACTATTTAGGAGTCAGTTATGCTCCAATTCCTAATTATTTCAAAGCTAAGAAATGTAGGGGTCTGCATACTTACAATCCTCGGGACAAATCATTAGTGAAAATGCCAACAATTTGTGCAGAACAGTAGCACTTGGTGATTGCACACTGATGCCTATATTTGACTCCGTCGTTAGCTATTGAGGTACAAATACAGGTGAACAATGGTGGTGCCCCCATCCTCCCACACATCCAATATTCAGAGCCCCACTTCCTTCCTCAGAGGTGTAATGCCAATGAGTGGTCCAACCTGATGCTTTCTGAATCCATATTTCCCTGCTAGCTAGCACCAAGCAGCTACTGCAAATTTGTTCCTCGTAATTGGCCTCAACGTCATCCTCACTCACAAATTAACTGACAAGATTTGTAAGAACTTCAAGTCCTGACAACTTTCACTTTCATCACACAACAAATATAACAGCAAATAAAGTTCTATGACTCTTTTAGAAATATCACTTGGAATATGTTTTCTTTGCATCCATCTTTGATTTGTGGGACAACTCCAATTCTGACAACTTTTTCCAAAGTTCATCCCTTTCTTTCTCTCTTTTCTTCTCCCTGTAAAGAAGTTGAATGTATTAAGATGGTATTTTGGTTATTTGTGATAAAAACCTGTTATCCTTCACTTAATTCAAAAATAATTTTATGAATGGAAATTCAAGGAATGTGAATAATTTGAGGATTTGCTAATACTGAGTTGAAGTTACATGCCTCAAATGCGAATACTTGTTAACGAAAAATATTATCAATTCAGAGTTAGAGAATAGCTGTGTTAAGTGGACTTGGTAGTTGGTGTAATAAAATAATTTCATTTAGATCTAATGTTAACAGGGAACAGGGTTACAAAATTTAATTTTGCTAAAATCCCTTTCACAAACCCTAAGGGAAATTTTAGTCTCACACAGAAATCAAAATCATTTGGAGTTTAAGATCTAATTTGTATAAAGAACATGAATTTTCTGTGAGATACAATGACCCATTTTTACTACAATGGTGACCTTAGAAAAATATTAAATATAGATTTTTATAGTAGCATACAAATTTAAATAAAGTAATTTACTTCTTCATAGGTCAGGAAAATTTAATTTGATTAATTATTTCAAAAGTTAAAGAGAAGTTTTGAAATTCCAACACAGTATTTTCTTAATGCTGAAAATTAAATGAAATGAAGGAAATGAATGAAGATTATAATAAAATATGCAGTGTTTAACAGTATTTTTCTTTGTTAAACAACATTTTAATCAATTTTGGACGTTTTCTTCACAAGAAGAATCAGGCTAATAATTTCCCATTATAAATGGTTCGGAAGTCAAAGTTTATATCCAATATCACAGAAAAGCAGCCTTGTTTATGCACCAACCATTAAGTTATTTAAACAATATCATGTTAGATACCATTTCATTTGAGAAACTTTTCTCCAATCAGTGCAACTGAATATAAAATAACAAAAATTATAATGAATGGCTTCTGATGCAGGTTAGTATGTAACCATGTTACCAATTTAACATACTGACATGCAATTAACTCAAATTAATCAAAAATACTGGGTAAAATGAACATATACTCAGTAATACAATCAAACAGAAAGAAATATTACTGCACCTTTGTCGTTCCGATTTGTATGAAGCAGTTAACTCGTCAAACAATTGACTGTTCATCTCCATGAAGGTCTTGAGAACATTGTAAACCAGAGCCACAATAGTCTGGTTCCAGTGTTCCTTGCTGATTCTATATAAGGCAGGGAACATAATGGGCATTATAACTTGGTTGTTTTCTTCAATGAGGCTCATTATATATTCATTGTTCCAGAAGTACAGTGCCCGCTCTGCAACCTGTGAATTTACATTTTCAGAAAAATTACTTAACGCACATTGCAAAAATTTCAGCTGTGAAATTAAAAGCATACTACTAATTTGATAATAGTCTTCTTGTAGTTTTACTACCACAACTTAGAATTGTAGGGATCATGAAAATGAATATTAATAATAATACTTTATTTAGCATATACAGGAACCTTCAATTACATATGCTATAATAAATTACATCACAGAGAAATGTTAAAGAGAGAACATATAAACATATAAACAAAGTAGTATAATACTGTTAAAAGAGCTTTGACAGCTTAGGTCATTTTGCACATGGGCCCCCACTGGGAATTAAACCTGAGACTGCTTTCACTGAAATTGAACCCATTGCCCACTTGGCAATCAGGAGCCCATAAACAATTAAATAGATATTAATCGAGCTCAATATTATTATAAAAGACAAATAATTAACTTTATTTAAATAATGAATACATTTCTGTTTAATTACATTGAAAGAGTCTGTGAAAAAGTACACATGGTCAGAGTGCTCAATGACAGCTCTGGCTATTCTTGAGAATGAAAAAAATGCATGAAAATTCTTTTTGGGGAAAGGAACAGCCAAGAGGGTGGATTGATGAGTTCTACCTGAAGGAACCCCTAATCCAAAAAGATAACTTAAGGATGTTGAATCAAACAGACCGCAGAGAATATTGCAAACAAAGGATATGTCAAATACCTTTTGTCTAATCCAAAAAGGATTAATACAAAAAACATTTATATAGATGTACATAGTCATTACTACTGAATTAAATTTTATCTCTGGCAGAGCCAATTATGAATTTCATCCTAACCCTTTCCACAGAATCAATTTAAGTTGAAAGGGATAGGTTTCAGATGACAGACCCATATTCTAACATTGGGCAGAGGCAAACCAAAGACAAACGGGACTGGATCACAGTCTTTGTGAATGAGTTAAAAAGGAATAACATTAGATAAAACCTAAAAGTTTAAAAGCATGAAAGTGAATAATTGATAAATTAATGCTAGAGCTTAGCAATGACCCTTAACATTGTAACAACATTTGGCATAGTGGTATTTTTATTAGTTAACAGAGAAAATGTGCCGCTGTTTAATAACATGCTGAAAATGAATTAGTGACTTTTGCTAATTTGGAGTTCTTTTGCTTTGTTCAACTTTCAGCAATGTTCAGCAACATTCAATCTAATTCATCTTACATTCAAGGGAGATTAAAGATGCATCAAAGTAAAGGAATATACCAAATTTTTTATAACTTATCGTACAAAAGAATGATATATCAAGAATGGAACCTACATACTCCTTATTTCCTTCAGTTTATCATGACAACAGTATTCTCGCAATTTTTAAGGAACTCTTAATGTATTATTGTAGACAGTTATTCACAAGCGCATATAGCATTGTAACAATGAAGATATTCCAAATTTTTTAATGAAAACCAGGAGATGTCTCCAAGTGGCTTTTCAATAGCATTTATTCACTTGCATTTTTGTTGGACAAAGGAAAACTTAGAGGAAATTTTTAGGATTCAACTTCTGTACAAACATAATACTACTACATGAAGACCTGAGGATTACCATAATGTAACTAAAAGAGATAAGGAGTGGATTACCCAAATATCATCAAAAATTGAGGATAGAAAGGTAAAAAGGAAAAAAAATATAGAGGAGATTAAATGTCTTTCAAGGGCAAGGCAATGTTACCAATTAAAATATGAGTTTAAAAGTAAATTTAAAGGTTTGCAGATTAAGTATTCCTATACGGCAAAAGTCAGAGAAAAAAAACTTTTGAAAAATCATACATGAATGATCAACATGTTAGAACACTAAAGCTTAGCTCAACATTAAAACAGTAAGATAGATATAATCTTAAATGTCAACAATGATCAGATTGCATCATTCTGATAGGCATTATTTCCATTAAAACTTTACAGCCATATTTTTACTGACAGGTAAAAATAACTTTATTGCCAGAAAATATAACACTAATCAATTATAATTAGTTACATTATTAGATACTGAGAATTAAGAGAAAACATTCTCATTAAAACATTCAATATTAAAAAGTATTTAGTATCTAAGACCCTTATCCTGGTATTATAGATGCATACAATAGAAGAAAATCTTGTTTTGTAAATAAAAACACTATCTGATTACACCCACAAAAGATATATTTGATAAAAACATAACCAGTTTCGAGGGTATTACCTCATCATCGGGCAACCGGAAGAAATCCGTGGCAGAATATATACAATAGCAGAGTAGGAGAAGAGAGGGGGAAGGGCGTAAGGTAGGGAAAGCAGGAAATATCAGAAGAAACCTATGGAAAAGGATTAGCAGGGGGTAAGTGAGGGAGAGGGTAAGTAGGGAAGTACCTCTGCTATTTCCCACTTTCCCTACCTTATGCCCTTCCCCTCCCTTTCTTCTCCCACTCTCTGTTTTTGCTATTGTATATATTCTGCCTCAGATTTCTTCCGGTTGCCTGATGATGAGGTAGTACCCACGAAACCAGTCACGTTTTAATCAAATATATCTTCTGTGGACGGAGTCAGATTGTGTTTTTATTTACTAATCATGGAGAAGTTCCACCAGATATCACCAGAATCAATTCATTAAAATCATGTTTAATATAACCTTTTGATACCCTCTTAAATGAAACACTTCGTAACTTCCACAATATATTATTTATTTAATTATATTGTGAAAATTACGAAGTGTTTCATTTAAGATGGTTTCTACTACATTCCACCAAGTGAGGATTGAACATATTAATTTTTAACCTTTTGATGTTTTTTCCTGCTTTAGAAAATAATTTAATACTACTTATAGGATTAATACCCAACAGTAAAGTATGTTAATAATTTTGAATTATGGTCGCCAAATTACTGAAAATTTATCTAAACTATTAACCATCCCTAGAAAAATCTTACTGAACTTATGAAATAAATAACTCACTCTCTTAAACGAAGCTTTATTCTAGAATTCACAGCCAAACAAAAAACAAATTCAAGATTTATTAATTTAATCCCACTTGTAGAGGTTAGTAAATAATGAGTCTACATTACATACCTGGAAATGAGGACTGGAGACACATCTAGAGATTTGTCTGAAGAGAGGTTCTTGAATCTTCCTGAATTGTGATGGTTCACTCACGTCCAAAATTTCCTCAATTTCACCCAAAAACATAACCTGTAAGGCATTATTCAAACATTAACATATTGCACAATACGTAACATTGCAAGACCACAACAGTAATACATCAAAACAAAGTATGCTTTGAGAATTATACCAACATATGCACCTTGCAAGCCACCTTTGGGATGTGGAAAGGAGTGCATGTACCATGAGTCTACTTCTCTAATCACTTACTTTCATGAATCATTTAAGGAAAAATTAATTATTGAAGCGACTAGTTCTAGCATCTAGTAGTAGTAATTATAAAAGTGCTCAGACAACTAAGGCTATTTCACACATGAACTCCCATTGGGATTCAAGCCACAAACAACTTTTGTCATAGTTGAATGAGTTACCCACGTTGCTACCTAGAGGCCCTTATCTATTTATCTCTTCTCTCTCTATTCTAGTTAATGTGCAATCCACAAAGACCCTAACTTAACCATCAATGTGATTACTAAGGTTGTTGATGCATACCAAAAATATTAATGGTCTGATTATGGTGCTGATTACAACCTGGATCACTTTGACAGAACTACTTGTTGTTTTCTGTCAGAGAGAAAGTCCTTTTTCCAGTTTATTATTTCTCCATTTATATCCACAGCTTTAAATTTCTATAATAATTAATTAAGTTAGAATTTCCCTAATGCTTTCTAAAAAACCTAAAATTATTGCAATGACTTGCCTTATATTTTCTGCAGATTTTGAGACAATGTGAACTAATAAGACCAGCTGAGACTCACAAGACTGTCTTATGAAAACAGTGTTGATTCTTAACTATGAATTTAGTAGTTAACAGAAATCCAACTGAAGAATTTACAACTATATTTACCAATATTTCATAGCTCAATTAACATGTTCACTGCAGATCACTCCACCGTAGGAGTGATAATTGCACTGGAAATGGATATATCCACAGTAAACATGTTAAGTTAAATATGTAGACCTATGATTTGCTGGATCTTCCTCTAAGCTGCTCTTAAGTAATCTCACATGGTTCGTTTCATTTCTGATTTGCTGGTCTATATTTACTTTTAACTTGATCCATTATGATATTATTTGAAAGCTTTGCAGTGGCCTTTTAATAACTTTCTCAAATCTTATACCAGCTACAAAATAACATAAGAATAAACAATAAAATCACCTAATTATTTGAAGTAATACATGAATAATAACTTCTAGGCTTCAAGTCAGGTATCTCAGAAAGAGCAATATAGAACATGAAATAATTGCTGAATCTATATCTATTACTTAGTAAATTACTGTAACAATCCCTTCACAACATAGCAAAACTGAGCTCAAACATAATAAATCTAAGGTTTTCAAGCTAATTTAAAGTTATATCACAAATACAATTGCAAAGCTAAACTATATAAAGCTTTCCTAATAATTTTATAAAAAGATCAGTAGCCTTTAAATGTTTTAAAAATACATGTACAATCTTAAAGATTATTGACATACATATCTTAGTTCGTGAAAATGTTTAACTTAAGTAATAAATAAAAATTAATCGACTAAGGCAATGGAGTCAAAAACATTTTACGCAAATGAAAAAAAGATTTGTAAATTCCATTGAAAACATTATTAAAAATGTTTAACTGCTTCAATTGTAACTATGTTCATTCCATGATAGGATTTTACTCTTGGTACAGAAGCAAAGTGGTAGGTACTCAATGTAATGATTATGAACAAAATTTATTCAAATAGGCATTTAAGGATTGTTGAAATTTGCTGATTTAAACGAATGGCTAGACTAATTTACAAACTATGTAGAGTATCAACAATGTAATGCAAACAAAATTTTAATGATATAAATGTTTTTATGATATAAATGTTTTTATGACATAACTCTCTTAAAAAGTCAAGCAGTAAAAGAGATAAGGAGTGGATTACCCAAATATCATCAAAAATTGAGGATAGAAAGGTAAAAAGGAAAAAAAATATAGAGGAGATTAAATGTCTTTCAAGGGCAAGGCAATGTTACCAATTAAAATATGAGTTTAAAAGTAAATTTAAAGGTTTGCANATAGGCATTTAAGGATTGTTGAAATTTGCTGATTTAAACGAATGGCTAGACTAATTTACAAACTATGTAGAGTATCAACAATGTAATGCAAACAAGATATAAATGTTTTTATGACATAACTCTCTTAAAAAGTCAAGCAGTTGAGCTATGTTTTCCATGATTATGATAGCTGTAACACTTCAATTTATTCTCCAGTCATTCAGATGAAATACTTGAAATTAAAACACCATAAAATTGGTGCCTGATTGATAACGATAACGGACCAATTGGCATTACCTCCTTCTGACTGCAGGTCTTAGGCCAGAATTTGAGAAGCCCTTTGACAACAGGTTCTGTAAGAGTAGCATCCTTTTCAAGAAACTGCACCACACAGTAGGCCAGCTGTGCGTGATACAGAGACAGGCACTTCACCTTGTGCAGAGGTAACAGTACCTTCACAAGGAACTGCTTGTGCTCTGACTTCAGGGGTAGCGCAAATCCATTAATAATACTGCAAGAAATAATTGATAATTTAATACAAGAGCAATGAACCACTAAAGGCATTTCTTGAGATGAATATGCAACATATATTGCTCCATTTCAATCCCAAAACCAATTATTTTATTTGAACATTACTCAAAAATGTATTTGTACTTTTACATTATATATAGATAGTTAACATGACACCATAAGCTTTTCATTTTAATTTAACAAGAAAGCTAAATTTTACATACACAGATAATAAACAAGAAAAGGAAGATCACTAGATTACCATGAAATTATAATAATTCATTACTTAAATCCACAGCAAATCCTTACACCAAAAGTAAGACAAATTTTGAAAAAGTTCTTTTGGCACAAACTAAGAAAATAATCATAGAAGTCAGAAATGAGGAAAGACAGATAAAATATTAAGAAATGATGATTTATTTCCTCATATTGGCCAAGGAAAGGAAAAAAAGGTAACTTGGTACAGACAGAGGAAGAATGTGGAAGGTTGTCACCAATATGAACATACAATAGCTTGAATATATGAATAATCAGCAATGCAAGAAAAATTACATGAAAATATTAATAATAGCAACATCGTTAAAGATTAATGACCCTTGCATACCAATAATTTGATAATCAAGGAAATCATAATCATATCCTGCCATAAGCATCCATAATCCACAGAAAAGTCATTATATAACAATGACAAGCAGTTGATGCTACTGCAGAATTATTTTTATTGATTTTCATAATATTGTCACAAATTGGCACCCAAATAGTGATTAATATCAGTAAGATGCTTTAAGAACAACAAGCCATTAAGAAATTATGGTCACAATAGAATTGACAGAGTTAAGATCAGGGAAGTTAATAAGCACCACAGCCTTTAATATTAATAATANAAAACAAAAAAGGTATTAGCAAATCAATATTTTGCAAATCAGGTCTGCTGTTTTGCTCGATTAGGGAATAATTGATTTCAATTGCTCTTAATTTAGATCTTTGAATTGAAAGCAAATATTATATAGACCAAGAAGGGTGACTGACTTTGTTTTAACACTCGCGAAATACCCACTGCTTGGGAACCGTAAAACTTTTAGCGAACTGCAATACCTTCTGTAGACTTTCCGTAAATGTACGTAGAATAAAATCGATCGTGGCAGGCTTGATGTTGTGGAAATCCATATGAAAAGGATGGTATAAATAAAATTACAGTTACTCTTTTCCACAGGTGTATTTAAAGAAGTAAAAAACACAACCGGTTTCGGCACAGATCGGCCATTATCAGGACCTGATGATGGCCCATCTCCACCGAAACCAGTCGTGTTCTTTTTATTCTTTAAATACACCTGTGGAAAAGAGTAACTGTAATTTTATTTATACCATCCTTTCAGTACTTTCTCTATCTAAACAATTGACTGAAAATATTTGAATTATCTTCCATCAATGAATTTGGATAAAGCCTTTATAAAAAGGAGACAAATCATTGCATAAAATTAAACTGAATTTAATAAGCTGATTAATGGCCAAAGAAATTTGACCTCAACTATAAAAATATTTTAGAAGAGTTCGTATATAAAATACACAACCTTTTATTTTTGCTAATTGGCAACTTTCCATGTTAAAAATAAACAAAATATGTTTTACCTTCCTAAAATTTCCAACAGTTCTCCAACACCATTGAAATGCTCTGTTTCATAAATAAACCTGGAAAAGAAGATGTTGAATTAACAACTGGCATATATGCGATGCTTAAACTCTAAAATACTACCACAATACGGATAAATTTTCATTTTCATCCTCAAGGAAACAATTCAAACAATCTTTCATAGACAAATTTACTGAAAATAAGGATCAATGCATCTACTTATCAACACTTTCATAACCTGTCAAAGTTATCCCATCACAATCAGCTCAAGTAAAATAATATCAGGCATGAAGATTGCGATAAAACAAACATTTCCATTACAAATAAGAGGAAAAAACTACAGACAACATATTAGGGTCTCCCATTACTGCCTTACTTAGGAATGTTTCAAACTCTTATTTGTTATTCTACATGTTATCATGTTTCATATCATGGCAGTCAGCAAATTAAGCCAGATTTCTGAAAAAGTATGATGTGAACCATCACTCAGTCTTTTTGAAATTATCAAGGTATTCAGTTTGTCAAATTTGCTACCATTCTTATGAGATTTTAAAAACTATAAACTTTATTCTCAGATAATGAACCAACTAGTTGAGTCTCCTCTTTTGTATCAAATTAAGATCCCCGACTTCAATTCTTATAAAACTTTTCTCAGCTTCTGATACCTATTCTCTATAATCTTATGCATTTTGACGAGAAAACCATGTATTTTATAGCTTTTGCAAGTTGCATTCATATATATGCTTCATACTAAGTAATACTCCATATTTTGCATGATTAATCAATACAGTCAGCCATTCAATACATTTTTCTAAGGTTTTCATTTATTTATTTGTTTTTATCCTCTCCAACAGAAAGCCAGTTACTTGGATTGGTAACTATAGACCTTATTCCTTAGATTAGACCTTAGATATTATTAAAGATCCCATTTCTAGTTAATATACAACCTGGGTAAGTTCTCAGTCAAATCAATCATTTTCCATTTATCCTTAGTAAAAACCAATTTTAACTTCTGCTCCTCATAATTTCGGTTTCATCTACACATAAGGCCATTTTTTTCTGCTAAGTAATTCATGGATTATCAAACCAAAAATATAAAAAGAATAAATATGACAAATCACACTACAGATTGGAAAATACATCTACAAAGCGTAATGGAATAATATCAAAACAGGACTGAATCCACAAAGGAAAAAGATTTATTTCCATGTTTATTAGGACATAGAATGGCACTCTTTTGATAATTTATGCCAATCATTCATAAAAACATTGACACAATGGTTTTAAGTACATTATTACACAACCATCACAAATAAATGTCATACATATATATAAAAGACTTTGTCTAGAATGCATGTCATTCACCAGAAAATACAGTAAATTCTATGGAATAACCTAGGTCTCCCACTTTCCGAAAGTTGGAGATAATTTTTTGGCAACTAGCTTAGTGACTCAAAGGAAATTTAGTTTTTACTAACACATTAACAATAGAGGCCATTTTTGCTGTTTTATCCTAGAAGTGTAAATTAAAAATAATTATTTCTGTGATTTTTAGTTTTAAGACAGGCCATTTTTGCTGTTTTACCATAGAAGTGTAAATTAAAAATAATAATTTGTGATTTTTAGTTTTAAAACAGATGAGAATGATTCACAATTCTGACAAGAAGAGAGAAGATATTAATTTAAATGAAGAAATTATTAGAGAAGACATTTCCGAGTAAGAAGAGAACCGGGCAGCAGATGAGAGCAGCACTACATGGAGAAAATGCAATGAAAAAGTTCTACAGTTTCCATTCTCATCTTCCAGTGGTTTGAATATTGATTTAATTTATCATCACTATTAGCAGTGTAATTTTCTGAGTGATGAAGAGCTGAAATTAATTGCGAGTGAAACGATTAACGCGAATTGCTTTGTTCTCTCAAATGCAAGAGAAAAGTGATCAATGGTTCATAATTGGAAAGATACTGAATAAGTGAAATGATAAAGTTTGCAACGATTCTCATGACGATGGGGATAAATCATCTACCACAATGATCTATCAGTCCCAAAATCCACTATATAAAATCAAACTTATCGCAAAAATCACGAGAGAAAGGTTTGAATTGATATAGAAGTTTTTTTAATTTTAGCGACAGGAGAAGAAAACAGAAGGAAAATCAAAAGCAGCAAAATGTTTTGGAGTACAATAAGCCTAAAAAAGGTGATGATGTATCAGATCTAATGTCATCTTATTACACTATAGGAAGTCTGTGAAGTAGTATAAGAAGGTAATTGAACTTCTGCTTAGCATTATCTTAGCATTTCCATAAACAATTTGAAGGAGAACCAAGGGGTCGTTCATTTCTTTCAGAAATACGTAGATGAAACTAGAGTGAATCAAATATGCTCGTGCATCTTGTAAGCCAGATAATACAGTAAGTTTGGAAAATTAGATCTTTTAAAGGAAGTAGTAGCCATAAATACATCATCCACTGCACGACAAGAATAAGTTAGTATTCATTGAAATTTCTTTCCAATAATTAAAATATATTTGACATGATTCAAAACATTAATATAAGGCCGTGTTCACTGCAAGTTCCTATTCATAAAACAAATAAATATATCAGAATGACATTATTATTGAATGAATATCAATGACTGAGCCATTACAGTGATTTGTCTCTGTGAGAAAAATTCATGTGAAAAAGCCATTCTATCAAACTGAATGATATGCAAAATATTACCTGAGAAAGATGTTGTTGATTTGTTTACGTATGAAGGCTCGGAGACCAAGGAACTTGCCATATATGCGATGCAGAACAGTTTTCAGGAAGTCCCGCTCCCTAGGATCCTCACTATCAAACAGCTCCAGCAACTAAAACATAGAATATAATTCTGTAAATCCATCTGCCATGAAAGTGAGAAAAGATAAATTATTACTAATTTTCAATTATTAAATAAGCACAGAAACTATTATAAAATAACCGTAAATACACAGAATCAAAATATAACCAAACTGCACAATAATATAAGTACTTTTATTAAAAATAATTTTAACTATAGCTTCAGAAATGCAGAAAACCATTGGTTCAACTTATGCGCAATAAACTTCAGGAAGTTTAATAAATTCTACAGTTATAAAAGATTACAAGTGGAAATGGTTTGTAATAAAAACTGCAGCAATTATATGATAATAATAATGCAAGATGATGTGAAAAGAGATATTTTAAAAGCCATGAAACTATACTTAATAGTTTCATGGCTTTTCTATACTTAATAGTTTCATTTGTAACTAATATAGAGAACCATCAAATAAGTTACCCTCTCACTTACAGGTGGCTGATATATTGGCCAAAGGTTTAAAACTAGATTCTCAGTTATTTAATACAATTAGTGCTAGAATTTTTACTCATTATAAAAGAAAATATTGTATGCCATCTATTTAGTATAATTTTAGAATTAAAAATTTTTTTCTGTTATAAAAATGTGCTGAAATTTCAGTCGTGCGCTGGAATAAAGTCAGTTATGCAAAATATTTTATGTAAAAATCGTAGAACCTCCAAATATTGTTGTATTATGAAACAAATTGTTTCCTGAAGCACTTTAAGTATTTTTTCATCGTATATAAACTTGTATTGTGTGACGACAAATTTTGTTTATGTCTGCACCTCTAGTGAGCCCTACTTCCTTCCTTAGTCATAAATATCCATGCCAAATCTTCTGCTTGGTCACGGAACACCATCAGCCCAAAATTCTGTCTCTTTGCATTCATACCCTTGCTTTCTGTGTTTTTTATATGACTTTGTACAGATGAAAGTTAGAAGTTTGTTATTTTGGACTGAAGCTGTGCCTTAGAGTCACTGAAAGCAGATCCTAGTTGGATTTGTGTAGTGTTGGGCATGTATTTCCTTTTGTTGTGTGTAAAACTTTTTAAGTGACTAATTCCGTGATGGTCCTCTTGTATACACAAAAGTAGAAGAGTCTGTGCAACAGTGAGTACACCTCAAATTCAACATAAGATCGTCCATTTACATTGGCAAGACAGTTGAACATAAAGAAGTGCAAAGAAAAGGAGATTTTAGATAATTTGTCAGAGAGTGACTCATTTCAGTGATAGTGACATTGAAACTAAAAGTGAGGGTGATGATTCTTATCTTTATCACATTATTTTGCTTTTGAATATAGTGGCAGTGACAGAAGTAGAAAGAACTAAAACCTGAAAGGGCCATGAGAAACATTCAGTAAAATCAAAGTGATTGTGAATTATAACAAATTTATGTGAGGTACAGATACATCTGACATGATGTTACACACCTATCTGGTTGAACAAAAAACACTGAAGTATTGGAAGAAAGTAGCTTTCAACATTATTGGAAGAATAGTGCTAAACAGCTACATTTTATACAAAGAGAATTATAGATGAACAAAAAAAATTACTCTCTAGACTGTCACATGCAGTAGATGTCATTGAGGAGTTAGCGGGTGAATGGTTGACTAGCAAAACGGTGAGTAAAATTGATAAACATAGCCCAATTGGAATAAAAAACTGAGTGGGAGAAAGGAAGCAAGGTGTTGCATACACAGTTCTAAGAAACAGCATCGTAGATCAAAGACTGTATGCATGTGGTGTAACGGGGGTTTGCATGGCAAGTGCCTTTCCAAGCATTAATGTGATAAGAAATGAAGTAAAAAAGTTTTACTGTGTAATATATATTGTGTAAATGTTGCATATAAAAGGTAAATATTTTAAATAAGATATTTCTTTGAAATTCCTTGAAAACATGACAAGAAGCCACAGTTATTTTTCCATATTCTTATAAATGTATAAATTATTTATATTTTATTAACAGAAAAAAGGATATTATAACAAAACAAATATATTTAAGGACAGTCAGTCTCTTTTCCCTTATGCTGAAAGTTTCTTAAGTCTTAAGCTAATGAATATATTTAGCAGTGGTTTTATGAATTACTGACAAAAAAATGCAGCTATTAAGTATAAAAATGTTATTCAATGTAATTTCCAAGCAATTTATGTATATATGGTCCCGAAATACCTGACCTGATGTATGGATTACAGTTGTCTGACAAAATTACTATGGTTGAAAGTACTGACCTTAAGAAGCTTAAGTTTGAAGTTTCAAGACTCTAACGTTGTTTAGAGTCTTGAAACTTGAAAAGTATTTGTTTGACAATCATCTATAGTGAACACTCAGTGAATTTGTTAACATGGAAAAAATTGGTCATTGTCATGTGATACAATACTTTCAATTGAAAGGTCTCACTCCAACCATTATCAAATCCGAGCTAGATTCTACTCTGGGGGAGTCTGCTCCTTCATTTACAACAATAAAATATTGGTAGAGTTTAAACAAGACCATACAAGCTGCCAAGACAGTTGTCGACCAAATAAGGTGACCACACCAGAAATGGTGAAGAAAATTCACAAAAACTGTTGGATGACAATCAACAGAAAGTGCGCGAGCTACCAGACAAAGTAGATGTTTCAAAAAGCACTATACATTGCATATTGACTGAAAAATTAGACATGAGAAAGCTCTGCATGAGATGGGTGCCGTGTTTGCTCACAATGGAAAAAAATAGGCATAGTGAGGATGTTTCAATCGAGTCATTGGCGATGTTTCACAGCAATAAAGCCAAGTTTTTGCGTCAATTCATGACCATAGATGAAACATGGGTCCATCACTTCACACCTAAGATGAAGGAACAGTCAAAACAATGGACTGCAAGGGGAGAATTAGTTCCAAAGAAGGTGAAGACAGCTCCATCTGCTAGCAAGGTTATGATGTCAGTTTTTTGGGATGCGGGTGGGATAATTTTCATTGATTATCTTCAAAAAGGAAAAACAATCAACAGCGAGTATTACGCAAACTTATTACAGCATTTGAGTGATGAAATCAAGAACAAATGGCCACAGGGTACAAAAAAGAAAGTGTTTTTCATCAAGACAATGCACCATTTCACACATCCGTTATAGCTATGACTAAAATTAATGAGCTGAAGTTTGAATTGCTTCCTCACACACCCTATCTGCCAGATATAACCCCCTTGGATTATTTTCTGTTTCCAAACTTGAAAAAATGGCTCGGTGGTAAAAGATTTGCCAACAATGAAGAGGTGGAGTCTGTGGTTAATGGCTATTTTGAGGAGTTTGACAGTTTGACACTTTACACAGTGTATCAGATCTATTGTAGTACATAGCTGAGAAAAGTGTATTGAGCTAAAAAGAGACTAAGTTGAGAAATAAAGATATTTTTTCCAAATTTTTTTATGCTTTCTTAGTTTGGTTGGGTACTTCTGAGACTACCCTTATATTTAGTTTTCTCATAAATGATATATTATGAAATGTAACTACAGGAAAGAATTTAAGATTAAGTATGTTACTAATTACTTTGTATGAATTTAAAGTTCAATAATTTTATAAAAGTTATAATAAAAATTTTTAAATACGTTTTTAATTAAAAAGATATCAATTAAAAGACAAAAAAAATAGCTTTATCAAATCTATATACCTTACTATAGATTGTAGAATATTTTCATACCTATAGTTAGAGCAGTAACCATGGTAATTTATTTTGAAAATATAGCAGAAATATCTTAAAATTATACCTGATCATTTTGGGGTGAAAATGGCTGTAGGAGTGAAAGGATTATCATCATATTGGGCAAGAAAATAATGTTACATAACTGTTATAATATAAATAACTTACTCATTAACAATATCCAGCTACATGAATCATTTAATACTTAGTAACTATTAAAAATATGGTGTAAGAACTATAATTAGCAAGAAATTTTTGCATGACCTCATATCTATCTTTAATTTTAATGAAAGTTGAAAAATGAACATTAATATAGCATCTTTTGTTAGTTTTAAATATTTATAAAAGGAATCAAAGCTATAATTACCTGGAGTACAAATTTTTGGTCTATCACTCGCTTTCCAATGGTGGGTTGGAAATCAGAGCATTCCAGAAACCGAAGGAAAAATTCGTATACCAACTGGAATAGAAAGAAACCAGCATATGAGGATATTTAATGATCGGTATAACTAAAATGTCCAGTACACAAATGTTCCCATACTTAATGATGAATTTGTCTCAGGATGTATATTATACATATCTTTGACAAGAAATTACTAGAGTGATGATATACATCCCGAGACAAATTCATTGCTGTGAGATTTACAGTTCATCAATTTTAGATATTGATACAAGAATAATAGGTGAAAAATCCTCAGAATATGAAACAAATTACATCCTTCTTTAGTGAGGTTATAGTAGATTGGTGATAAGATATTATTAAGGTACTAAATATTAGGTTTAATTGAATAAATGACTTATTTTACTTGACCAAATTCTGCAGCTTCATATTACCTGGGAATAAATAAGCATCAATTTGAAAACAGCTCTTGGTTTACATGAAACTCATCACCTGATTTTTAATTTAAGTATTAAACTGTACTAAGAAGAATTGTAGTCAATGCAGGACTGATCTTGGGAGAGAAACTGAACTGATGAATCAGGTCCATTTCCATCTTTGATAGAAGCTTCTTACCTTCTTCTGCCAAAGGGTATATTATGTTCAAATAAGCATGGGAATCTCTTATCATTCTTCTAACTGCATATTGTAAGATCTTTTCTGCTCTCTCAATCATCCAACTACATGACTTATGTTCTGAGAGTTAAAATCAATACATCTTTTTCTACCCATAAATGTTTAGTCAGCGAACGTTCTTATCATTCACATTTCTTCTTTTCTCTATAACATTTCACTGTATTGATTCAACTCCTTTTGAACTGAATCTTATAATGGGTCTGACCCAGGCTTAGGAAAAGGATTGATTTGAATCCCAGGCAAATGTATTTATACTTCCAGATGAATTTTAAGTGTCCTGATACTATATGAAATTTATTAACTTTCTTTTCCAGATTTCTAAGACTCTAAATTTGTCTCCCAGATAGTGTAATTGCATCAATTGTTACATCAGAGTCTACAATGAGTTTATAATGCAGCAGTTGCCTACTTCTGATAAATGATTTAGGTAACTTAGAAAGCACAGAGAGTAGAAAATCGATACCCTTTACTAGAAGATAAATCTAGCAAAAATTGTATTGCTCCTCAGCAGTACATGAGTTACGTAACACCTGAAGATCCCACTTATTTGATTAGATTTATATAATATTATAATAACTTGATATTTGACTAAGATGTAACACAGATGCTCTTTCACATAGGAGCTGCTCTCTAAAGGAGTAACAAAATTTCAGTTCTCAGTTTCAAACTAAAAATATGCAGATTAATAGCTTGTGATGAAGAAAAGGTCTCTACTCATTTTATATTCAATAAGAATATCAAACTGAATTACAAGGATATGTATACTACTGTACTGAATACAAGGATATGTAGAACCATATGTTGCTAATCCAGTTATACAAAATAGTAAATGCTGAACTCTTATTGCGCCACAATAAGAACTTATTAGTGTCTTAATTTGTCTTAATAAGATAAATAATACTTATGTACAGCTAAATTGTAACAAGGGAATAAAGATTACAACATCAAAAGTTGATAAGATAAATTTACATTTCACATAGTACTAAAATAAAGATCTTTCTTTGGCTATGATGACAGACTAGTAAAAAGATGATAATTTCTTGGTTCTATTTATTTGGATTAGTGAAATGATTAATACATTGAACCCCAAAACTACTTTTTAAAGAGAAAGAATATTTTTTGAGCAGCATTAAAAATAGATCTATGTAAAAATGAATACCTGCAAATGCGGCCAAGATGCTTCTAAAGTTGGATCATCTTCTTCTGGATCAAAATCTGGATTCTCGCTTGGAGGCAGTGTTCGGAAAAGGTTTGCCGAGATCTGTGAATAAATATGAGAACAGATTTTTTAAAATTACTTTGCAATTAAAATGAAACATAATTCATAATGTATTATGTATTACAAGAAGTTCGTTACAAATGTACTTTCAAAAACCATATCATACAACTATATGCCTCTAGAAACTTCAGGAAAACATCTTTTGATTCAATACTTAACTGAAAATAATTGAGAAAAATTTGTTTCAACGATAATTTTAATTTTGAATAATGTCCTTTTAACATATCTTAATCATAAGAAATATTGAATGATATTATTCTTGCTCATATTTTCTCAATTAAGAAAAGCAATGAGTGCGGATAAGAAAATTTATTTGGAAATTTCTCTCATATTACTGGAATGAATTTTTTATACATTACTAATAAATTTTAAAGAATTATTTAAAATTAAAATATCGATGAATAACAATATTTATGGAATAAACTAATTATAGTGATAATTAGGAATCCAAACTACATATGTCAAGAACCTCATTTGAGTTCCAATAAAATATTTGGGCCCCACTCAAAAACTCAAAAAAAAAAAAATACTTTCAGAGTAGATACGCTGGGTTTTAAGATAGAATAATAATAAATAGTAGTTATATTTTAATATAAATTTAAATACATTTTCCAAAGTTCCTGTAGGAAGAACTAGGCTTGTCCAGAAGATGGATTACTTCAGGAGTTTACAAGGGCATCTGGCAAGACACACGGGTAGGCATCCACTTGACAACATGCCTCACCCACACTGACCTTACACTTCATGTTTTCGAGACGCATATATTAACCCTGTGATCCACAGGTTCAAAATTTGTCTGCATTTTTTCAATAGGATTCCAAGCTGTGATTCCTGGGGAATTTGGATTTTGGGGGAAATACTGCAATATCATTTTTCCAAACGATGATTTAAATGTACACTTCCAGTAAATCATTTAAATGAAAAACAAATGCTAAAATCACTCTTTCACGGTCATTTTTACAGCAATTTCAGTTGCTCCTGCAGGTATGTAATATAATATCATACTCATTTTTTTCATCCAGTAATAAAAATTTACCAAATGATTGATGATGAATTTAAGAACAAAACACAAAATAATAATAAGCATCATAACATAATTTTAACTTTGCAGCTAATAATTTGGCAATTGTTTAAAATAATTACTATGGCTTGTCATAATAATTATGATCAAGTAAGCTCAAACACTTGCTTTAAAATAGATAATATATATAGTTCTCCTGCTCAGAAAATATTATTTTTGATAATCCTTGAGATATACCATCTACACATGACAATTCAGCCATAGCCAAAATTTCCTAATTTCTGAAGCAGCTAAAAATGAAACAAATACTAGGACCAAAAGATGAAAATGGTTTGTTTTCTGATATTTACGATTAGTAAATAAAAATATTCACACATAAGCAAAATGCAACATTTAATAAAGCTAATATTCTTGCAAAAAGGCAAAATGATAACTGCTAATCAATATAAATACTGTGATTGTTAATACTGTTAGTGTCCAATTGAGCGGTTTAACAGTCAGTAATAATATTTCCTTGGCACTCAATAACTATAACAATGCCAGGTATATGATATTACTGAGCTCTAAAAATAAATGCATGATTTGCCAAATTTAAACATAACAGATGAAAAATATTACCATTTTCTCCCACAATAATAAGATTTATCTAGCTAATATTTACTATAATTGAATCATTTCTTAGTTCTACTGATGTTCTCTTCTTCGATATAACTTCCTACAATATTGTATCACTGAGAATAAACTTCATAATCTCATATGGACATACATTCTAATTTAGATGATACAAAAATAAAATGTACGGTTTGAAATATGAGAAAACACTGAATCTAAGTAAACATATAACCTGACTATGACACAAAAAGTATTAAAGTATAACTGAGTATGATTTGATTCTCTATAGCCTGGAAGAAACAATTATTCATCTAATCGACCTTTTCACTGGAGACCTCAAAGAACTTTTATCCTTCAGGAAGTAATTTTTACAGTCCAGTGTTGGAATCTTATGATATGAGAACCTAAATAATGATACAAACACAGCAATACCATTCTAATTATGCTTATTGCCAATCATATAGAGGTATTAGTGCAACTAAACAGGAGAAAGAGAACACGATCTCCTTCATCTTAAATGGAATAGAAATAAAGCTAAATGTAATAATGTAATTAAAACCAAATACAAAATGACGTAGGAAAGGTTATGTTATAATAATAAAAATAAAAGGAAAACTTTGTATAAGCTAAATGTTAATCCAATCTACATCTGCTGCAATCTTATTTAACTCTTGTGATGGCATTTGCAAAATTTATGTTTTCATAAGCACTTTTTAATCAGAAAAACTTTGTTTTTACTCATCCTATAAATTAATTAAAACGATTGAAGTTCATCAAGCCATACTCAGATTAAGTAAAATTTCAGAAAAAAATATTTTTGAATGCTGATAATGATCACTTCACACTAATTCAATAATCCAGTTATTAAGGTCATAACAAAATATATTTTTATCTTTTGAAATTTTTACTTACTCTTTTTATGAGCAGTGCATATATTTTATCAAATAATTGAGGTATATTAGTGCATGTTTGGAAGCCCAATCTATATTTCCCCTTCTTTTTCATCCCTCAGTGAGTCCTGCTGAGAGGAAAGGTCAACATAGAGGTGACATTGTTTGTAATCTTATGAAATTGTCTCCTTATTCTGCTTCCCTTCATGGATGAGTAATGAATACTTAGGCTCAGACTTAAGTGCGTATTACTTAATACTTAGCTCAGACTAAAACCCTTTAAGCCTTGGCTGCTAAATATTTAGTCATACAACTTTTCCCTCAGGGCTCAAATTCTTTTAACTACTTTTTCCTTGTGTACAAGTAATTACATTCACCTAGTAAGTAACTTGCGTACAACTTTAATGATGGTTTGTCACAAAATTGTGAATGATTATTATTGATAACCCACAAATACTTACATACACAGTAATAATTAAATCAATGGTTAGTGGCTAAATATTTAGCTACCAACTATCTAGAGAAAAGGACAAGGAAAACCTGTGAGCAATAAAGGATTAATTAATTTACTTCCTCTAGCCAAAACTAAGAGGCATTTTTTGGATTTCATAGTTGAATTTTGTATGCAGTCAGTCACTTTGAGATACTGAAAAAGAATCTATTAATGCCCAATAGTTATATACTAGACAGAAGCGTCAATGTAGAAGGTTATTCTATAGAAATGATATAGATTTCAACGGAGTTTTCTGCAAGTGGGAACACATTGATCTAAGTGCTTATTTAACTGATGAAAGTTAAATTTTAGTATCCGAAATAAAAGCTGGATATACTTTAATGAAGTCACTGTATGTGAATTACTACTTTCACTAAATGATGTCAATGAAAGATGAGATGACGGTGACTTGGAGTGGAAACGTTTGAAGGGGCAAGTGAATACCAATTATGCGAAGATTACCTAGTGGTGCCAAGGAAGAAACCAAGAGTGACAGTGAAAAGAAGGGACAATAACAAATAACATAACCAATGCAGTTAACAATCAGTCAAAATCCTAAAGGTATTGATAATTTGATCCCTAACACCAGAACCATCCTATGGTTGAGAGGGGTACAATACACCCGGGCCGTGGCATCTGAAGGGCAGCAACAGAAGTGTAGCCAACCATTATTATTATTATTACAACATTATTTGTTGTTTTCTTTGTGATACATACAAATTATCTAGGAGATATTATTATGTGAAATTTAAGATTGACAAACATTTAAAGGAAAGAATTACGGATGACTCAAGATGAGAAAGGAATATTTGTTCTGTGGATTTAATCGAAGAATTTGAATCAGTAAAAGGTTTTCTGGTACCAAGAATAAATCCTCTTCAGGTTTTGGAAGATATATTTACTAGAGATTTGATCTGGGTCTTTCCTAACTTGCCAATAGCTTTGCATGTTTCATTGACACTTCCGGAGACCGTTGCTGCTAAGGTTATGATACTCAAAAGTAATGTGAACTATTGACTCATAATGACAATTTACCACGTCAGCATACAAAATATCCATAACTATTGTTACTGATGTTTTCTGACCAATGTAAGCTGGGGAAAGAAGTCATTAAACGCTGGTTTTTTAAAGGCTTGCGATATAATTTTTACCAGCAAATCAGGAAATTTATGGTTTTGGTATTTACTTTTAAGGGGCCGCAAATGATGTTCGCACCTGGGAGGCAGATAGGGTAGGTGCAGCTCTGCCTAACACCTTCAGAGATGCTGCAGTATCAGGGCAGAATAAATCTAGTATCATTGATGCTACTGAATCAGAATCTTGGTAAGAAAGAATGCAGGGGATCTCAAAATGCAAACCAATAAAAATCAGGAACAAGGGGACTGTGGAGTTAACAAATAAGAAAGAAAATAACATGTTGTTGTTAGGGGTAAACAAAGGTAAAGAAGCAGAGAGGCTGCCAGAGAGCCAAGTGGGTAGCGCATTTCCCTTTGGTGAAAGCAGTCACAGGTTCGATTCCCAGAGGGGACCCATACGTACTAAATGACCTCCATGCCGAAGCATATATAACAATACTCCAAAGCGACGGAGTGAAAGGAGTGCATACAGATTGAGATAAGTGAGAAAGGAGTTTACAGTGTTCACTACAATGACTGAATCATCCAATTATAAAGATACAAATCTTTATCACAAACAGTTGACTGAAGTTCAACAAAATCAAAATACAGAGACAGGACAAAATATACCATTTGCTTTGTTTATATAATTCAGATATTTTCCACTTTTTTTACCTGAGGTATTTATTCACAACTAATAATTTCATCTGCATAAAGTAGTTATTTAGAAAAAACTTTTGTCAAAAAAAATAATAATAAAGATAAAGTGATAAAAAATGTAGTCAGTGCCTCCTAACTAAAATAATATATTCTCAGGTTGACAACGGAAATATAACAACAGTGTTCTTAATTGGATCAATTTTACTTAACACTACCAGAATTTCCTGTTCAAACCACACCCGAGTAAACAGAACCAAAAGAGTTACCATAAGAATATTTCACTACAAGGAGGGAGGATCTTCTCCACAGCCTTAATTTTCTACTTTCCTTAACAAGCTCATATTTTGAAGCATTCCAGACACTTTTTCATGCCTTTCCCTGTTTCTGCTCCATAAAAAGCAGTATTCTACAAGTAGCACTTGACAAGCTTCTGCCTCAGGTTTCCTTATGTATTTTAACCCTCTTCCAACTGAAGATTGGTTTACTTAAGCCAATTCTAGACCTAATTATCACGATGCAATAAGAATCTCTATTTTACCTTATAAGTAACAAAGAATTATTTCCCTTTCTCTTTGGACTTCAGTTCACAACGATTTGATACTAAATTTAGTTTGGAGCAAATTTTGGCTACTGATCAGTTTAATTTTTATGCCAATTTTATCAACAGCTGAACCTTATGACTTTTAACCTAATATGTATGTTAATGTTTTCTTTTGTATTTCATACTCATGTTTATTTCTCTTTCTGAATTTGATATTGATGTCTATAGCTGCTGAGCAATTTTTTTATTCTTTTTTTTCTTCTGTATTATCTTTGTATTTTTTTTCTGCTCCATGGGAATATCCCAGAGCAAATTAAAAATAATAATAATTATTAATATTATATGTTGCTGTTCTGCATATTTCAAGTGAAATCTCATAATTAAGGTAGGATTTCAGGAAAGAGGGGGGTATTGTTGACAATTTCCTTACATGATAATCTTAAAGTCGCAAATCTGAATACCTTAACTCTTCAGATAACCGTTTCAGCATCACTTTATCATGAAAAATTGGTAAATGTTAATTAATCATACACAAACTAAGAAATTAGTTTAAGCTCCTAGTTACACCCCAAACATTAATATTATTAAGCCAACATAGGTGAGAGTGCTCTCCACCTCTGGACCGACCAATACCTACATGCATCCATTACCTTCAGCCATTCTGAATACTAGTTATTTTGGAATTAAGTTAAAAATTATTAAGGACACATGGTAATCAATTATTAATCTTACTTTGATCTCTGTGAGAACTATTTAAAAAAATCTTTTTGGTTTGGTTTAAAAACATTTATACTTTACTCCATAATGCAATATACCAGGAGACCCAAGCCTATTACTACATAAAAAGTCAAAGAATCATACATAGTGGTAATAATCACAGCTATAATCCCTTTTACAAGGATTTCCTGTACCTCATGATTCATATATATCCCTCCAACAAATTCAGATTTGCAGACCCTGAATACTCTCTTCATCCCAAATTGCTACATTTTTGGTCAAAAGCCATAATATTTTAATGACTTTTTCCTTTCAGTTTCTACCTTCAGTATTTTCCTTACAGAATTAAATTTCACATTATAATAACTTTACTTCAGTGTAGACAATGATTCCCATTTTAAGTTTAATTCAAAATTTCATTAAACCTATGTTCAACTTTAAGTAGCTCAACTCTTTTGAACTGAATAAGGTTCTATATTCATTTACTACCACAAACTGTCATTCCACAGAGTAAAAACTATGCAAAAGATGAATGCTTACTGATTTTATAATCTATAAAGCTACCTCAAGCTTTCAATTAATGATTAAAACATTAAGTACTAAACAAGTAACAATTGAAAGTAAAGATGGAAAAGGCTATTCTGGGCCAAATTTTTTTTGTATTCGCTTATATCCATAATTATCACCTGTTTTCTAACAGCATATAAAATCACTTCCTATAATTCGTCTGCAACTCAGAATCATACACACAAATAAAGCCATCAACTAATTGGAATTCAAACTTTTACCACTACAAAGTAACGTTGCACCTCTTCAGTTAAAATGACTCTACAGTTGATCTAGGACTAAGAATTTAGAGATAACTAAAATCTATCAAAGAAAATATCTATGATGCACCAGGTAATGGAAAAATGGGGCACAAATTTACCATTTTGATAACCTCCGGATAGACAGGTTCGGTGAGCACCCCACGTCCAGCTGTGATGTAGTCAACAAGTTCATTTAAAGTAGCCCTTTTTATTTCTTTTCCCTTCAAGTCAGCCACCGGGTCCATAAAATCAAAGCCAACACAACATTGGCGGAGTTTCCTGATGAAAAGCTCTTCCTGTTCTGAAGTTGGAACATCTGCAAGAAAATGAATATGCAAATAATTACAACTTTATCCTACAAACCTAAAACCAATACATAAATATATTTACCATTCAAACTTTATAATCACCTTAAAGAAAACCTTGCATTTATTAGTAGGGTTGAGTTTTCGAAAGGTTGATGAAAAATGGTATGTGAGTAGGTTTAAAAGTTACCGAAATATGACAAAGATTTCCAAAATTTCATTGCTTAAAAATCAAAGGCTAAATATATATCTGCTAAAATAGCAATAAAAAATCACCTGCATTTATAATATCATTTTAAGTGCTGATTTGCTGAAATATCTAAAGTTTAGAGATCAGCTTCTCATTTCATATGCAGTTTTGTTTTAAATCTTGAGCCTTAGAGAATCACCAGCTCAAGAGAAATCTGAGACCTGGACAGGTTCAAGGATTCTATTAAGCAAGCATAAATAGGAATACTGTGATTTATTCACAAAATTTTGAATCGAAAACTACCATTGTCAGGAGTAAATCTAGAAACTTTCAAAGAATGAGCAGTTTCTTTCACTCATGAAAATGCTTAAGAAAAGCTCAGAATAGCGACAATATTAGTGCCTTAATTCTCTTCAATCAACTGTTAACATGCCAATTTGTCATAAACACCTGACAGATGTAAATAAATAATAGCAAAACTTGCAATTAGTTATCAATTTAAGCTATTTGTCAAATAACAGGCAAGAACGTTTTGCACAGTAGTCAGGGTGGGGGTGATCCATGGGGGTAATTCCTCTCTGAATCCAGCAATTTTCATTCATCACAAGTTTTCTACCTTTTGGTAGGTTCATGTGCCCTAATATTCTCCACTAATCGCCATTGCCTTCACCTCCTGGTAACCCACCCTACCCTTTATGTCATCTAACAACTTTTGTCTCTGCTTTTTCCCTTGTATTATTCCCTTGATAACAATCCTCAGCAATCCCTCTCCCCTCAATATTTAGCCCACCCATTTCCTCTGTTGACGTTGAATTACTTAGATTAAGATCCTCTCTTCCCCAACCATCTCTTAGTATCTCTGTGTTTGTTCAATTTTCATTACCAATCATTATTATTACAAACATCAGGTTCCCAAATACGTTGTAAGCATTAGTTATTCTCGTTAAACTTATTATATCTTACAATTATTTTTTTGTTCACTTCTGTGACTGGACGTGATATTTAAACAAAAAAATCAAAGGTGTGTGTGGAATAGCTAAAACTAAAAGAAATTTTCAAATGACGATCACAAACTCGATCAATCATACCAATGCTTTCAGACGGACAAAAGGAAAACTTCGTTCAACGAAGTCTGGTCCGTAAATGGTAGAAAGAGAACTAGACGATCGAGGAATAGGAAACGGTTCCCTATAAATTTACAGTAACTGGATTTCCCTTGAAGACGAATTCAGAATATATTTAATTGGTCCGAAATTATCTCATTCCTTGGGATTACAGCTTTCCGATTAAGAAATAATAATCTCGCAAGGAGAGGCAGGAGGGAGGGAGGAAGGGGGAAGGGTCGCCAGGGGAAAAGGGGCACACCCATTTCTCGGGCAGGAAGCGATCTTCAGTCGGCTGCGGTCGCCTCTTTGACCAGACCTCCGAGAGAGAGCTAAGGATGAAAAACATTTGCAAGCCACAGCAAGTATTCGCTACAGCAACCATTACGTATACACGTACACAGAGTCAAAGGTGAGGAAATCCAGAAATACGGCGAAAGAACACAATCGGAAGGGGAATGAGAAAATTCGATAGCGAAAAAGCAGCACCAGACGGCTGATGAATGTGACCTTACGTTCAAATCCGATAATTAATTTGCAATAAAGTTTAAACGAAACTGAACGTTCTCACCTGAGCTCCACATCTATGAAAATGTAAACTTTCCTCGACGTAAATAAAGGCGTCTGAAACATCTGCATTTAATTTTTCAGTGGCATTCGAAAAGTACTTCTGTTTCACGCTCGTTCAGACAGAACAAAATATAAAGCGAGACTGCTTCTAATAAAGGGGAAATTACAGGGGCAATAATTAATTAGTGGAATTATTAAGGGGATAACGCAAGGAAAAGGGTTTAGGTGACTTGGCACGATAAGGCGTGCACCTAGGGAAATGGGGGATAGCTCAATGGATAGAGCAACAAAACGGGAGACCCGGGTTCGAGTCCCGGTCCCGTCAGACTTTTTCAAAGGGGAAATTAATTTCAACAAAACTGGATTACATCAGCAGCCCGCGAGTCGTAACGAAATATACAAACGGTAATTTTCCTTTAATAGTTAACGAAGAAGGTGATTTACCGTTGAAGACTGGTATAATAATAGAGGAGTTTGGCACAGAAGCACATTCGGAAGTCGTCTTTCGGAGAATGAGGGCTTCCTTTTGGGAGATATACATCCTGAATGTATAAAAGAAAGACTTGTGCGGTCATGGACATGTTAAACTAATTTTCTGCGCATGAGACTCGAGAAATCGTCCACATAATGGTTATCGCACGTTTTCAAGAGAAGAATTGAAATAGATGAGTTAAACCATCTTTTCGATGGTTTTAAGGGGAAACATTAGACCATATTGCTCCTCTCCCCGAATACATTTATTGAGAAATTTTCATATTTCCCTTGTAAAACTAGCATAATCATAGCCCACGCTTTAACATTCAAAGTTTTTGGTTTCCTGTTATCTGCTTTTAACTCCCGCCTAAAAGCACTAAAATATTCGGTATCGGTTCTCGAAGATAACAACCAGAAACGCTAATCGATTTGGTGAGATATCGGGATTCGCAATTTCGTAAGCTTTCCGATGGAAGTCTCGCACGAATTATCCCGAATGGCAAAAACATGAAAACGTTATTACTCAATTCCCGGCAAAAAGAAAGGAGTCGAAAGTCCGCGGAGAATTTAAAACGTGTCTAATCGTTAGGTTAGCAATTTGGGTAAAAGTGGATGCCGGACTCTATGAGAATATAACCC
Source organism: Ladona fulva (assembly GCA_000376725.2). Taxonomy (NCBI): domain Eukaryota; kingdom Metazoa; phylum Arthropoda; class Insecta; order Odonata; family Libellulidae; genus Ladona; species Ladona fulva. Next base: position 556,864 of record KZ308378.1, read on the forward strand.
ATCAACAAGAATCGTAGAAATTGGCTCCACTCCACTCGCGCTGATAAAATTAGAAAATAGCTAGATTTCCGCGGGATCTATTGGGTCAAAGAGATGAAAAGGATCCGAGAAGGGAGACGCACAAATCTCGTATCAGGGGTGAGTGACCGTCTTGCGTGGGTGTACGGAGGCTGCAACGGCAGCTGTTGACCTCTTGAGGGATTGACCGTGGCCATGAAGGGCTTGAGATATGTCGAACGATAACGAACGATTCTGTATCTGAAGGCTTTTGGGATCCCGCGAACCAAACGCTATGGTAAGGTAAACATAAAATCGAGATAAATGAAAACGTGTTCCACGAAATTCCGGGTGGAATTACTCGTAGCTGTAATCAATCACAGCCTATGGAGAAGACGAGAAGATTAAGTTACTTGAGATTAGGAGATAGCTGATTACAGCAATAATGACATTATCTTTTAAGTATTACGAATATGAGATGTTGATTGCATAATTCTATGTATTACATTTACGTATTCTTATGAAACTGGAAAGTTAGACAGAAAAAGTTCAGACAGGAGAGATTTATCTTATTAATTGCTTTCATCACCAATAACCTTTGGGCGTGATATGGGTCCATAAGGTGAAATCCCGGTATTTTTTAGGGGAAAATCAGTACCGTCGATCAGAGAGATATTATGGTTGAGAATGAATCTTAGAAAAAATACGTTGCGATAAGAATCGATTAGAACATTAGAACCGCAACCCAATACGTGAAATGTAATCCATCGCAACGTTTGTGCGTCGAAATGCAAATTGCAATGCCAAACAAGCCTTTACAAAGCGACATGACCGAGTTAAATGGGCGATAATGTCCCAAATTGGAGAGGCAACAAAACCGTAGTATCGGAGATCAAAGTGATCCGAAAAATACATTAGCTGTGTTTGCACCATTCAGCACCAAAGAAATGCACGACCTAAACACTCCTAAATATTCGCATTAAATACGCACAAATTTCAAGAGCCAATCCTTTGTTTTTGCCCCCGCTTATCTTTTCTACAGATAAGAAAAAGATATAATAGAAAATCATTGGATATAAAGGATATCCTGCCTTCTTCATAAAAACCGTCCGACACCTTTTTCTAAACTTAAATCTGGGGCTTCGAATCATTATTTATAGTACTGTTAGTTGCATAACAAGTTCAACGTTGAAATTTGTGTAACGTGTCTGCATAATTTAGGAAACGCTGCCGTAAGAGATGGAAGTCGATCTCCAAATAAAACGAAAAGCAGAGCTCACTCGCATAATCCTGTAAGGAGTGAAAAAAAATCCAAAAATTTATGTGAAAAGTCCTTCTAATCACCAAGAGATTGGCTGAAGATCGTGTATTAAAAACTCTAAATATTATACGGAATTCAGCTTTTATTTTAGTTTTACTGTCATTCAGTACATTCGTCACTGGATTCATTATGATTTATTTACATATACAATTCAATTATTTGCATACAAATATCATATGAAAATTACGACCCAAACATGTCATCTGTCATGCTGGATGAACAATGCCATCAACAGCGCGCACACGAAAACTGCCATGAAAAAAACCATCATGTGACCCAATTTACCTTCTTAATGGACCGTACGAACTTAATTGCCTTCCAACACATTTCAGGAATTAACTATACATCTTTTAAAAGACTTCTTCATCTATGGTGTAGCATAGACTCAACGGATCTTAAAAAGTAATCTTTAAGCACATCAATCACTACCATCTAAAAATTATCGAAAAACGCTCGGCAAGTTAGCTCGTTTGACGCTAAAAACGATTTTTAAAATCCTCTCGCTATAATCGATTTAACGAACGATCAGAATAAGGTGCATTAAGGAAACTTCTACATCCCGCTGGACATTGATTCCACATCCCCCAACCTGCTGCTTGACGTCACTGGATGAGCCATCTCCGTAAAACAGTTACCAGCAATATATCGATTTGAGGAGCGTATGATAAAGTTTCCACTATGTGTTTTACGCTGCTTGTTTCGGAAAGAGTTACACGGAGCACTTACATCGGACATAAAATCGGACACAGAGTCTTTAGAGGAAAAAACCCTTATCTCCGAGGAAATGGAAAATGGGGACGAAAGAGACAATACGCTCTTCAAAATATCACTATCCGAACGCTATCTCTCTTTTTAATCACGCCTGTCGAGATTCCACAATAGCCACCTGTTTCGATTTGCCGACGAGAGGACCGGAAACAACTGCGAATGGCTAGGACTGCTCGATTTTTCACCAAAGGAACTTCTATTTTCGGATCCAAAACAGACAAAAAATGGAAAACTGTCCACGCGATAAAGGAGGTGGAGACTCTTTGTATATATACAATCAAAGTTCCCGATCCTATTTCAAAGTGATTCCAGGATTTGTCGCACCGAGATTTTACAGAAAATTAAATTACTTGATCTGTATTGATATTGCTCATTAAACGAGTGCCTCTGGCTGTAATAATGACCACTCGTTATAAGATTATCTTACTTTTTGGAACTGATCATGTTCTTTCGATTAATCTAGCGAACTATTGTTATCTTTAGATATGAAATTTCATTTTGTAACTAACTTTTAACCTTAAATTCTCTGTATTTTATAGTTTTTAATTCGATTTTAATTTTTTTCTCATTTTCAATTACCTGCTATTTAAATTTATTGTTCTATATATTGTCTTCATATGCATTTTTTGCGTTTTCGTTTTTTTTTTACCCCTCTTCTCTGTGGGTGTTTTCCCGCAACATGGATTTTTTCTTCGTCAACTTTCAGTTGCAAAGGTTTCTTCCCACACCGCACTCTTTCTTTATGTTTATAATTATATTATGAACATAATATAATGAAATAAGAAGTTAAGTGGAAGAGAGGCCCACATGGGCCTAACCTGGCCAATAAGGGGTATATCCATCTCTTTTACTGGCACTTCGACTCGATTAAGAGCTTCATTATTTCATAACTCCTATATTATACTTTCCTTAATGCTCTCAGGTACCTCCTAGACCAGTAAAAACAGACATTATTCAAAAACTCCCTCCATTAAAGGCCATGATAAAAGTCGGAACAAAATTCATCCCAGACGTTGATTCAAATTAACTACAAGTAACAGAACTTATTTCCATAGTACGGAATAACTATCATAAATCATATACTAAGAACAAAAGCTTCAAAATCATCAACTTCAGCAAACGCTTTTTCTTTAATCATCACAGATGGAGTCAAATCAGCGACGTTTCTCGTTGAATGTAGGACGGTGACTAATTCCATGTTGCCGCAGCTTGACAGTTGTACCAAAAATACGGAAGGTAGCCCGGAAAACCAAATATCTTTAAAACTGTAATTGGAACCGTAACCTGAAATGATAGTTATTGGTCTTGACCAACCATAATTTATTGTTTTAGTCATACCAGTAGAGACAGTTATAAATTATTGATATCTTCAATAAATCACACCAGTAAAAACAGTTATAAATTATTGACATCTTCAATTATGCCGGGCTTGGTGGAAAAATAGTGATTGCAAAATCAAAGTTAAGGTCCCAGGCTCAAGTCCCAGCCAAGGCACGGATGTTAGTGCTGACCTTAAGCGGTGACTAGCGTCATGAAGGACATCTGGCCCTAAATCTGTACGCGAAAACCAAATCATCAGTTCATTTATTAACACGGATTCCTTTGATGAAACATAGACAAGGGGTAAAAAAAGAAGACACGCAGCGCACTAAGTACCAAGAAGTCATTTCAACTGACTATTTATGAATCTAGTAAAAAATATGAAAAATCCTATCTAGAGCGGCCGAAGCGTTGAATCGATGCTAGCGAAAGTGATTACTCATCCAACTCACGATTCACTCATACCCATCATTAGTACACCTTGACGTGGACAATTAACGTGGGGCGAGATATTTCACGCGCATGACTGAGAGACGTGTGCCGACAAAAAATCTGTGCGTCATCAACGCGCACCTTCCGAGGGTGCGAATATTCTCCACACCGAAGAATCATTTCCGTTCGAATCAAAAGTTCGAGAAGACCATCAGCCTCCGATGGATGAGCAAATTGAAGAATCCGGCGACGAAGAAATCGATTTGAAGGGACATGGGAGGACGCTAACGTGGATCGTAAACACTCTCTCCTCAGAGGCGATTAGAGGGCAGACGATAAGAGGCGAATATGCATCCCGAATCAACATTTGTCACGCACTTGACACCCATCCAAGCCGAACTCCTTTTCAACTTTCGAGCGATCCGAAATAGAAACTCCTTCGTGTTTGACGTAATTCGAACGCGGGCGTCAAATAAAGAAATTCTAGTCTTTAAAAACTTTCGCCGGCACGAAACAAAACCGACCCCTGGCAGAGATCTCAAACCATCTAATTCGACCGCAGGAAGAGGACCCTTGCTTTCGAACCTCGACCAACTCCGCTACCAGCGACAGAGTTTCGTGGAGAAACACGCCTATTGGAAAGGTGGCAATCCTAAGACGCGACGCGACTCAACACAGGGAGGACTATATGATTCGAGACGCATTACCAAAGCACGCGACGCAACCCTATCACACCACCTACTTCGACTACAGAAACGAAAACCCTGGGCCTGATCTATCTCTCGAACGAAGCACTCCATTAAGAGAAACGCCTCGAGACGCTACACAACCCCGAGGCACGACGAGACGCAACTCCGAGTCGGGCAGCCGATCTGCCGCGCAACTCCGAGAGAGGCGCGGCGCGACCCGAGACGCGACGCAACCCCGAGACGCACAGAAAATTTCGCGAAACGCCCGCGACGGGCCGGTGGCATCCATTACTCGACCGTGACGCCGAGTGAATCTCACAGGCGCCGTGATGAAAGAGGAGCGATTCGGAAGGAACGCTGGGAATGAAGAGGGAGGAAAAAAACGAAGGAGATGCCGTGGAGCGGTGGGACGTGGGTGGAAGATGAGACGATGGAGAAAGGGCGCAGAGAGGGAAAGGGGGGAATCGGGAAGGTATATCGACCGGTCTGTCGTCGACGTCCAAAGCTACCCTTCCGCGCCCCCCGCCCGACCTCCAAAATATCGACCAAGCCACTCAAGCGACCTCCCCTTCTACTTCCAGCATCCCCCTCCGACCCTCCCCACTTTCACCTCTTTCCTTGCAGATCCTCCCTCGCCCTTCAAAACCGGGACCGTGTTGGTGCCCTTCGGACATCTTTTTCCCGGTCCGACCTCCACCTACGACTCCCTCTGCTGTGCCAGAGATGAGGTCGCTTACCTGCGCCCTTCCCTCGCTCTCCAATCGAGGCTAAATGGAAGCGCGGCGGTGTCGCACCGGTGGGAATGACCCGCGTGACCCACGAGAAAGCATCCAAACCCACGGTGAATTGAACATTTTAAAACTATTCTTATCGGGACGGAGGGTCGATCGCACGCGATTGTCTGAGCGCCGTGTTTTGTTCAACCGGTGGCCACGGAAGAACAAAGGGGTGGATTTTCTTTCGCGGAGCCCAAATTTACTCTCGCTCTCTCTTGCCCGCTTCGGCACACCATGGCGGAACCAAGAGATACATGTTCAGGGTTACTCCAACGATCGCTATGCATTCGTGTAAGGACGTTTCCTACGTGACTGTCGTAGTTCGGAAATCTGTTGCTTGCCTGGAACGATATTGCTCGGAACTTCTTCCTCAAGGATGGAATTCTTGCTATAAAGTTTTCCTCAATTCGTGTTCATTCCCTTAATTATTCACGACAGCTCTAGACCAGAAAACTTCCGCGGGGTTTTCAAGGAAAAAAAATGCGAATATCACTTCATTCTCCTCGAGGGTAAATCCGTCGACTTTTACGTCTAAAAATACGTTCTTATGCAACAATATAAAATGTAACATACCTCCAACATTACTGGTAAGCCTCAATTTAGAAGATCCTTCAAAAATTTTGTGATAAGACAACAAAACGCTCGAATAAAGTAACTTGAGCACAAAGAGATCGGTTACTCTATCCGCTTGATACACCTAATCCATGTCATATACCAACGATAAACATGTTCGATGAATCTACAAGGTAAGAATCTAACCATAGTTTCAAAAGAATGCTTGAAATTCGCTATTTAACGGCCATTTTCGTGCTGACTGACACAAGTTTCCCATTGCTGATGGGAATATTACACACAATTTCAATACAATCGAAGACCAGTCTCGAATACAAGTCCGAGATATGCAAAGGTGCCGGATAATCGCGCACGAACGACAATCCGGCACCGCCGTCCATTCACGAAGACGATTACACCACGTGCTTAAAGCCATTGAAGGCCAAACGCGAACTCTTAAAGACCGCAACTTATCTATTCAGCCTCAATGGAAGACCGTGAATCGAAATTTTTAAAGAATCTCCGTTGTCGGGAATCTTAAAGCTTTCTGCTGCTCCGATGAACTTTCGGAAACCGCCAAATCCCACATTCGACGGATACAATCGTTTTCATTTTGAGCATACTCTTCGGCAACGCGGTATGTACCAAAGGGTACAACTCAACTGCAATCGATTCGATAAAAAGTCACTGGACTAGCGAGATTCCGGGGGAAGGGTCAATGGATCGGTTGAACTGAGTTACGACCGGGCACAGCTGAAGCGTAATGACTTCAAAGCTCTTTAATCACTTTCCGTTTCGATGGCTTCAAAAGGGAACCGACCCGCTTATATCCTGGATCCACTTCTTTACTACCAAAGATATTTGTCCGGGAAATCAATATGGCAGTTTCACTGGCTTCATTCAAACCTTGCCGCAGTCACGTGCGTGAAAAGGGAAAATCTCGACACCCAACTTCTGCAGTATTTTACGTAAAGGGGTTGAGCTTTCGTAATGCACTTTGACTTCCTCAAGTTTATTACTTACCAATTTTGATTCCAATGTCTTACTTCCTCGAGAATGAGGACCTTTGATGAGGGTTGATTTAAGTTTTAAAAACGTACCCCTCTTTTCAACAATGTAATTTAGATTTCTTTGGTAAAATCGTGAGAAAAATCTACTAGTGAATGGCATTCGTTGTCTGAAAGTCCGCAGGTTGAGGTGTGGATACACCTGAAATCCTCCGAATCCTAAGCTGAGGAATCTCATTCGGAACAAGCTACATTCAGTCTCCTGAATGACAACAAAAAAAGAGGCCGACGAACAAGATTCCTAAAGGAGCAGAAACTGGTAATATCCGCTCATCATATCTTCGGATTCAAAATCCAAAGTAGATGCAGTTTGTTAGTGAACTGTTAGTGTGATGTTAGTCTGTTGGTGAAAGTTACATTAAACAGTCGACGGCGATATGATAAAAATTTTAAATCAGAGGAAATTAAAAACCATCCACAATACCATATATAGGTTTGCCATCCAAACGTCGCAATTCCTCCGGAAAATTAGTGGATGCAAGAGTAAAATTACACAAATAGGGCATATTGAATTAAGGTTAACATGCGAATAAGAAAAGGAAAGTATATATAATAAAAAAATTTGAAATCGATACTTATGAAACCATTGGCATTTTTTCGCTAATGATGGTGATTCCCCTTTTCAGAAAGTAATTACCGCACAGCTAACTTCTAAATATAATCTAAAATCCGCTACTGAATCCAATTACAAAGCAAGTAAACTGAGCGAAAGTACACGAAAAGCGAGTGAAAAGTTCTTGAAACATTAGCTACGTATTTGACTAATTCTCTTTACCAGAACAAGTTGGAAAAAGAGACCGCAATCTCTGAGAAGAGATAGAATTTTACTACCGAACACTAAAATTTATGACTCTTCTACCAAACAATGATGGGTCGATATATACACCGAATATTGTTTTAGAGATAAAAAGAGTCGTAAATATCAATGGATATGGACTAGGAAACGCGTAGATACGTCGTGGCACGCAATATTTTCTATCAATCTCCTCGTAATAAAAAAAGGACCAAGAAAATGAAAGCGACGGGTGATTTGGGGAAATCATGGAGCTTCGTATAAAGTTAAATCAGAATAACATTTGATCGAGACTTGAATGGAGAAGTAATCCAGATTGATTGCGCATGAACTGTACACACTACACTGAACATGTTACGACCGTACATCTTTAACTGACAACATATGTATATTTTTCATACTTTTAAAAGTAGAAAAAACAGAAATAATCTACTCAAAGAGCTTGAATTACACAAATTTAAATAAAAGTACGTTAAGGTTTTCTCCATTAACCTTAAACGGTTACCGTAGCTCACGCTTGAAGAAATAACTGAGCAATTTTTCTTTACTCTCGAAAAACTTGCTATACAAGCTTGTAAGTGATCAGCTTGGCTTATAATATCTCATTCTACAAAATCAAGCAAGGCATTTGCGAAACTATTACGCTTAACTCTTACGATCTTCCACTAATTATTTCAACCATTTAAGATACTTTCCAGATGTTGGTCTATTTCCAAGTACTCCTACAACCTTTATCGCACCGATACATGAGACGATAAAAATCAATTTGCCTTATGTTAGAGCCCGATGTCCCAAATCACCTGGCCGGATGAGGCGCGACCTAAATGTTGAGTGACGAGATGAAACGTTCTCCTTACGTAAAAAATTAAATCGCTGTTTTTAAGATACCTATCAAAACCATAGTCATCAATCTTGAAGTAACTTACCTCAGAAAGACGCCGATATCGAAAAAAAATTAGATTATATTAAATAAATTCAGGATGATTATAAACAGAAATTGCAGGCTTCCTGGCCTTGGTCGAATTTTTATTTGAGGTTAGGTGTAAGAGAGGCCTATTGGCCTAACTTCGCCAAAAGGGTTAAATAAATAATAAATAAATATATAGGCTACATTTATCTATGCGATACAACTCTTCTTCATTCAACTTTAACAAATATTAACCACTTTTATCCCTAAGCAAATCTTTCAATTTAATGACCATTTGTGTAGATTAATATGACATTATACCATGATGATTTTAAGTTAACGCACGACCTACTACTCCACTTAAAACAAAAAACAAGCGATTATTCAGATATACAGGGTGCCCACTATCCAGCCATTAAGAAATTCCATGAGTTATCCAGGGAAATTTTTTCAGTTTTCCAGGGTGTTCCACATCCGCAAATAAGAATAATGTTGTCCAAATATTAGACATGTGGTGATTACTAAGCACTTCAGGTACCAAAAAAAGCGACGAACTGTTCATAGATTCATCACTGTATTCTTTAGGTATCAGAGCCGGCCCTAGACACAGATAAGCCGAAAGGTCGCCCGGGGCGCGCAGGTTTGAGATCGAATAATGTTAGGTTTCACTCAACAATAATCATGTTTAGTGAATTACTTCATCAGAACAATTGCTTTTTTCTCTTTTAGATTTACACACGTTTTTTCAGCTCATCTTTTGCAAAAATAAACATATCATATAAAACAAGCAGCGAGTAGGTGTCATACCGCTGCATGCCACAAGAATATGTGAAGACTACTGAGTACGTGCACCACCACTTAGTAGATTCTTATGTATTCCCAATGCATTGATGGGGATCCTTCCTTAAAGGAATACAACTATACTAGAAAATAAAGGGAGATTTTGAAAAAAAGTTTTTCAGGTTTTCCAGGTTAGGGGATACCCTGGATATAACGACTGTGTAGGAAAAGAATAAACGTCAACAGGTCGGAAAAATCGGCTAGTTGGATGTGCAAAGGATAAACAATGCTTCGTGACAAAGCATTACGGCAGTAACATTCTGGTAAAGCTAGATAACCAGTGTACGTCCTCAGTGCACGAGTATTTACCGAGACGATACTTAACCTGCATCACCTCCCTCGTCCTCTTTTGCCTTCCCCTGTTGCCAGTTCCCTACAAGTTACAACTACTCAACTCTCTCTCCGCAGGCCATCGAAAGATGAATGGGAATGAACGGCCTTGCTATGACGCAACTTCGAATTCGGCCGACCACGCCCCCTTCTCAGGAGCACGGCAAGGGCTGAAACACTGAGCGAGGATTCACTCTTCAGAATATTTATAACGAAGGTGCAGTGGAGAGGGCGGCTGCGAAACAAGGGCCCTCCACCTCAACCGACGATACTTGGGCACGCAATTCTACCCCTAAACCCGATCTCTCAGCCTCTCGGGATAAACGGTCGCTTAGTGACAAGGGTGAATGACAGCGAAGTAATGCAGGGATGCAAGGATGAGCTATTTCTATAAATATTTCTTTAATGGAAACGTAAGCCCCCAATTACATCCGTTCCAATCGTTAAGACGATAACAGACACGAAAGACTAACAGATATACCCCTTTATTCCCTTCCCAATAAACTCTTTGCACCCTGATCCTTCCCTTTACCCCAACTTCCCCTACCTTTCCCCCATTTTTACTTGTATACATTCATTAATTGGTAAATCATCTACACCTGATGATGCTATCTCGCCAGTAAAACATGTCACCAAGTTAAATCTACTGAAGAAGTGTACGAGAGGTTTTATTTCCATCAAATACCCATGCCCTGGCTCGGAAAAATCCTGTTAGACGAGACTTAAACCCGAGACCTTAAAGTTAGAAACGTTAAAAATTATTACCGCTCTAACCATTCCGCCACTAAGGTCGGTGGAGAGTTGAAAGCATTTTCAAATTAACCCCACGTAAAATATGACACTTGTGTTACTGACGAACCCGAAAGCGGCAGAGACCTTCAAACCACGTTATATATACATCGGTACTCTCTGCACTTAACGGTTTTCGGAAACTTCATTCAGTCAGAAATACATAATATATTTTATTCACTCAATTTCTGAAGGCTCGAGAACAAATTATAAGAGACATGCCACAGCTTGGTATCTTCAAACTTTCCAGTCATTTACCTTGCATTCGTCAACCGCCTTATCACCATTTTCCTCGTTCGCGTTTTCCTTTTTAGATACAACGAACGCTTATCTAACAGTCAAGATAATTTGTATCAACAAAGATTTGTGCGGTTGCATTCAGGCGGTGATTTATCACGAGATTAAAGTTGTATGGAAGTACATATCACGACCGGAGAATGTCAACGCCAACCGATCTATGGCTCCGTTTTCAGAAAACGGTAAAATACAAGTAAAACGAAAATCACGAATGGGCCCATGTAAATACCATCTTTCGTTTATTTCGATACACCAAATAATTTCACAAAAGTCGACATCGAAAGTCACATGCTTAGAATTATGAAGAGATATTGTAACTTCTGTAAGGAACAGAGAAAGTTAATGCAATTCTGAAATAAATAATTCATCTGTAAATAATTTAATATTAAACGGATCTCGCTATTGATTTGAGGAAAACTTAAGGTTTCTATCCCGCAGTAATATTGTCTTCCGTAATGATTTTCACCAGACAGACCGATCAGATACAGTGTCTAGGCTCGACTATTCAGTACCGTTTACCGATCTATGAATGACTAGCCAATGCAAGCCGATTAAAAGACTACCGAGAACACATTCAGAACTTAACATATAGATGCTGAGATGGGTGTCACAATTAGAGTTGGAAGCAGAATACACCACTGAAATAAATCGCTGGTAAAAAAGTACCGCTTTCCACGAAACCAATAGGTATTACTACAGGCCCTTCTCAGTCTTACCAGAAACCTACACAAGAGGTTCTCTAAATTTTTTAGAAGATCCATAAATTTACGCAATAAATAACTGGTGGGCCTGATAAAAAGTATCAACTATATATTTTATTTTCTTAAAATTATTTATAGCTTGACTAGAACAATAATGGTTGGTAAGTTTCTATTCTTAAAGAAAACAAAACAACGCTAACAATTCAAATATACACGACAATTAAATAGGTATAGTAAAGGTCTATCCCGGAGCATAACAGTGTATAAAATAAAATTTATTCGTGGGCCGCAAGGAAGGTCGGGAGCACCCGACCGGCAATTGGGAGACCCGGGTTCGATTCCCGGTCCCGTCAGACTTTTTTCAAGTTCATTCTTCCTTGGGATTTTTCCTGGGTGCGCACCATCTTGCGCAAAGTCATTCTTACCCATTTTCGTACGTTGTATGCATCGTGAAAATCGTTAACAAGCCTATCGATATATGTTTCTTTGTTATAATACCTAATTCATTCAACTCATTCAACAACGAAAATACTTAAGACCAATTTAAGGCAATTCTTTCGTTAATTTAATCCCTATTTTCGTGGATTAACAAACCCTTAAGACAATAATACCTTCATTTATGAGCCGCACGATTTGATATACACAAAATGCAGCTTTAAGGTCGCTATACATAGAAGAACTTCAATCGATTAGAATGCGTGATTGACAAGCTGGACAAAGTCATGTGAAAGACTTACTGCTTGACTGCGGAAAGGCAGCAATAAAAAAAAGTTCGTTCACGCGAACAGACGGTTCAAGTCACCAAGTTACGAAATACATAAATGTATACCTGCTTCTCGAGATAAACGGGTTCACCGCGGTTTCTGAAGCTCGAGGTATTTGTTCAAGATAGGACTTACTAAGGTTTAGGCCTTTTATTCGATTACAAAAATAGCCGCAGCGTCGATCACTAGGGCGACCCACGGACTTCCATGGCCCAAATTTCCGACCGCATACTCTTTCTGGAACTCTCGCCTCTTTGCAAACAGGTTTACGACGGCACGCCCTCGTATGAAGTACTTAGATAGCGCGCAAATTTACTGTTATCGAGCGCAGGAAAGTAAAACATAACAGAGAATTTCCATTTTCGAGAAAGAGGAGGAATGAAATGGAAAAAATGAAAATTGGTTTGAGAACCTCTCCAACACTCAAAGCTAGAGAAATTAAAATCAAAGCTAGAGAAATTAAAATTGTGAAGAATTGCTGGCTTTTGATAGGGTTTCTGACGGGTGAGTCATTAGTTATTAGGAAAAATAAAAGTACTTAATAATACGATAAAGAATAAGTAAATTGACGAGGACTCCGAAAGCCTATCGACCAATCTCTTCATTTCTTTCAATTACACCTATTCACTGCCTTCAGAAACTATCGGATACTCTAAATTTTACATAAATGACGATATTAATTCAATTGCAGATTTCGGTATTTCTCGAACAAAAAGTAAAATTTGCTCAACTGAGGTGACAGCTAACTCTGCCTCAATTTAACCCAACCATACCACATATTTACAGATATCCTACTTGAGCCTTTTGGAACAAATATGGTTCTCAATGGAAAAACATGTTGATATCAAACACAGGAAACTATGCAGTATGATAATTATTTCATCGCTATCCAGTATCTATCCGTGAACAACTAATTCAACCGTAAATCTTTTTCAGAGGAAAATTGCATGAAAACAAACTCTCCGTATGTATAGACAATTTCGTATGTGTAAACAATTTCGTATGTGTAATCAACGGTAAGCTAGTTGGATCCTCATAAGCTTCGCCATCACCAAAACCGAAAGCTATGGAGGGTTACTATGCATATAAGAAGTCATGTAGTTTATCTCAGTGTGCCAGAATGATTTTTAATTCGTTCTGGCATCTTCCCATGGAACAGAAAAAAGAACAAAAAATACAAAGATAATGCAAAAGAAAAAAATACAAAAATTACTCAGCAGCAATAGACATTAATATTAAATACAGAAGTAGAAAGAAACATGAGTATGAAATACAAAATAACATTTTAAAAACACTTGCAGTTAAAAGATGATTAAATAATTTTTCTTTAAATACTCGCACCGAGCTGGAATGTTTAATACAGTCAGTGAATTCCAGAATTGAGAACCAGCGATCTGGAAGAAAATAAGAAAATATTTGATAGGATCGCAGTGTAGGTTAACTGCACTGATTCGATGTGCACATTGGCATACCCGTACATTTCCACAAGAGGAAATACATTTAGCCGATGTCCCCTTTCCGGATTTTCTCATTCCGTGAAAATATGGCGCGAAGCAATGGATGTAAGAAGGGCGGGAGCGAGGGCGTGGTGATCGAATCGGAAGCCTTAGTTCGCAACCCCGAGAAGTGACCGGTCAAACGAGAAGAACCAGTCGCTAGGATCGCTTGGAGAGGGAGCGACGTACCATAAAAACCGACATGCAGATCCATTAGGATGTCCAGGGAGAGCGGCTTTCGTCATCAGAACGTCGCCGATTTCATGCACCGCGGCGGTTCATGCGGACGAGCGGGATACTTGTGTCGGATAACTTGCAGCAACTTTAAGGAGGCCGAAGTAATTGATAGGATCTAGAACTGCAATAACGGGGACCTTTTTGCCTTATTCTAATCGCCGTAGAGTGCGGTACGGCAACTCGTTTACGTTCGCAATCGATACTCGCTTTTGTACCACTTATGTCTCGGCTCTGTTATACTGGACGTAATCTCGTAACCTCCTGTTTTGTTTTATTTTCTAGGTTGTTTTCAGAACAATATTTGACGTATTGCTGATTTTTTCATTTGTCTTATCTCACACCTCGTTCTCTTCACTTGTGATCTGCTACTGATACTTATTTTCTTCTTAGAGTATATATCCACTATTTAACGGAGCAAAATTCCCTTTATTAATAAATTTAACTGACTAACGAGTCACTTCGTGATATTCCATAACTGTAGGAAAATAAAAAGTAACCNTGGAATATATAATTACTAGAGATTCGATCTGAGCCTTTCCAAATTTGGCAATAGCTTTGCGAGTTTAATTGACACTTCCGGAGACAGTTGCTGCTAAGGTTATAATAATCAAAAGTAATGTGAACTATTAACTCCGATATGCCATTCACTATGTCAACATACGGAATATGCTTAATTAATAGTTACTGATGTTTTCAGACCAATTTTAGCAGGGGAACGAAGCCATAAAACAATGGTTTTTCAATTTCATACAAAATTTCTATTCTTAAAAAAAATGAGTGAAAGGTGAAAAGGGATGAATTAAACAAAATTTCTCCCTAAATAAAGACGTATTTATTTAACATAGACTTTACTCAGCGCGTTATTAAAGCGTTTTTCCTTCTCCTTCCGTATCCTCTCAAGTTAGCTGAATTATTCTTACAAATAAGGACCGAAAAAACCCATTGCCAAATGCGTTAAAAAAACTCTTTTACAAAAAAGTAATACATTTTAGAAAGCGAGTTCAATCAACAGGCTTGAGCTGAAAACAAAATTTCGAGTTTTCCTAAACGTATGCACACTAATAAAATAAGCACAACCTTTTGCGCTGGAAAATCCTACGAGTTTTCTGGGGATGATAATAAAACTAGGGCTTTCAACACTTTCAATGCAGATACCTCCATTTCTAATGCATTTATCACTCCAACAGTGGAGTGACCCGCAGTGAACGTGTTAAGGAGGCGAACATTGAAAGCTTTGGTTACGAAAACTAACCTTAGAGGATTACGAATATATGCCTGATAGTCTTGTAAAGAAAATCATAAGAGATAGATTTCATGTTTTTTCTATGATTTCACGGATAATTAGCGATGGGAGTATAACCTCAGATCATTTGAGTGATTCGTTGCAAGCGGATTTAACTAAATTTTCCGCAAATCACACTCAGTGAATATAATCTACATTCTTATAAATCCCCCGACTTTTACAGGCTAGTAATACACAAAGAAAAACATTATAATGGTTTTAATTTTTTTTGTGCCAGGTAGTCCTGTTATTGGGTATAAAATCTTACCCCACTTAAAATACTAGAGAATTTAGCAAAAAAATCCGGTGTATCATTTGGCTGCAATTCCTAATAAGTACCTCCTTATTCATTCGCTGCTGGACCCTAATTTATGCCGAGAAAGTAATTCAACTTCACTTAAGGCAGTTACCAACTGAATCTGTTAACTCAAAGTAGTTCCACTCACTCGGGATTTAACGCAGTTTCCTTGAGTAAACTCTGAACTTGAGATGCGAGAGTGACTTTGAATTAACAAGACGCGAAACTATTCATAAACAGCAAAGAAAATGGTGTTAATAGGTGATCAGGGTCACTATGATGAAGTTAGCTTCTTTTCCATTTTTCGTAGAATTTGCATGCAAATTCTTTCAACGTGGTGTCGAGTAAAACTTCCTTTCCCGAGATACTCCAACAAGCATTTCATGCCTTAAATACGCCGCGAACTTTTTCCATTTACAATATTCAGTCTCTGTGAGGAAAGCAGGAGGATACCTCATTCCTCATCTTGCCTAATCCCTCTCTACAACTTAAGTTAGCTAACGCTGGAGGGGTTGGGGCTCCAACCAGCCTTCGGGCTGATGACTGCACAAACAAGCTCATTAATTCATTTTCCGGAGCCCTTACAAACATCCATTCATTGAACAATTACAGGAGAGGCGTGAAAGGTAACAATAGACAAGCACGCAAGATCATTCGCTAAATAGAAATACTTTATTTCCAAATGCCCCCAAAGAGCCTCTTGTCCTAACCTCGCCAAAAGGGTTAAATAAATAAAAAATAAGAACATCTATTTAGTTGACGATTGCTGATGTATTTATTTAGGCGAATTTTAGTACAATGAGACCACTTTTACAGTTAATCTTGTTAAGACAAACACAAACAACCATGCCCTGGCCAGGATTCGAACCCGGGGCCTCGGCGTTACTGGGCTTACACGCTAATCACTTCGCCACGTTGTTTATAACCATTCCCTAACTGTAAAAATCCGACTACCCGGGATTCGAACCCAGGTCCAAGAGGTAAGAGCACTAGCACGCTAACCACTCCGCCACAGCGGTCGACAATATCAGATTAGCCGGGATTCGAACCCGGGACCTTGGGGTTGGAGCGCTAACTAACACTCCACCACCGCAGCCGATGAATTTAGGTAAACGGTATGTAATAAGTTTTTGATAACATTAAAGTCTTACGAATTCTTTCCAAAATGGAAAACAACGTTTCGCAGTAGTAGTCCTGAAAAATCAAACTTTGAATCCTGATAAGGAACTTTTAAAAGCTGAAGCATTCTGTACCTGAAACTATCATCATTCGTGATTAATAATCCTCGTAATGAGCAACCTAACTATCTACGGCACTCATCTCTTAGAATGGGCGAAATAACGACTCGAAACGAAGATGAACTTGAGATTAACGGAGCTTCTCCGTCGGCAACAGCTTTTATCGTCAGCTGTGAGCGTAAAATAAGATTGCGGCAACATGAGCACTTTGACCTTCCGATAGAAGAAAGCTGCATACATCCTCGCCAAATCTACCGTTAACCCCGACGGCCGTCGTATTCCCGGAGATTCATCGTTCGCCTGCGCTTCTTCGACTGATAACGAAAGTTATTTTACCACTTGGAGCTTTATCCGCGCGTCCACAATAAAAACTCGGAATGAACCGTAACTTATCGATTTTAGGTCACGGCATATTCATCTTTGCCTGTCTGCGGTTAATTCAGACAGCTGCTCTTCCAATTGAGGAGTTGAAGATCTCGTTTTTTCGGCCTTTTAAACTTCAATCGACCGTAACCGAAGAGCCGTGTATTCTCCGCGAAGAACTTGATAGTCTTAACGAGACATGTCAGCTGAATATTAAATACCCCATTATCAAGATGAATACTTTTGGAAAAAAAGGGCAGTGAAAAGATAACATTTTCTGGATTATTTTAATCCTTTAACTGAAGCTGAAAGAGGAAAGAATTACGAATAACTAAAGAAGAGAAAGGAGTACTTGTTCAGTCTATTTAATCGAAGAATTGGAATCAATAAAAGATTTTCTGGTACCAAGAATAAATCCTCCTCATGTTTTAATATATAATTACTAGAGATTCGATCTGAATCTTTCCTAATTTGGCAATAGTTTTGCGAGTTTAATTGACACTTCCGGAGACAGTTGCTGCTAAGGTTATAATAATCAAAAGTAATGTGAACTATTAACTCCGATATGCCATTCACTATGTCAACATACGGAATATGCTTAATTAATAGTTACTGATGTTTTCAGACCAATTTTAGCAGGGGAACGAAGCCATAAAACAATGGTTTTTCAATTTCATACAAATAATTTTTACCTGTAAATCAATAAATGTATGGTTTTGATATTTAATTTTACGGGGAGGCATATTATGTTCGCACCCAAGCAGAAGATAGGCTGGGGGCGGCTCTGGGGATATGATTGAAAGAATCTTCCTATAATCCTAAACGGGATCTTCCTATAATCCTAAACGGGTCAAAGCTTACAAGATTATCCACTGCATAAGTAATGTTATATCTACAACATAAGAAATGCTTACCAAACTTTTCGTCTCCAAAGGAAAGAAATTGGCGATATTTTCAAGAAATTTAGGGCACATGTCCTGTTCTTAGGTTTCATCCGACGAAATTTAATATTTTCTCCGTAGTGAAAATTAGTAATTAAATTAGATTAATTAATTAAATTAATAATCAACATGAAAAATTTTAAATGTCAACAGTCCGTAAAAGTGTGATCATCTCAGAGCATCCGAGGAGCAAAAACCTCCCGCCACAGGGTGGCTGAAATTCTGAATTCCGCTCTGGTTACTGACTAATTAATATTTCATATCGCCTAAAAAAGGAACATATTTCCTGTCATTACGAAGCAATCAACATTTTCCTAAATCACCGTAAATTTACAAAATTCGCTATCCCGGAATAAAAGTATTTTTCTAAAAAAATCTCCGTAAAGGTTATAAGAATAAGAATATTTTGCATTAGTCACATCATTGAAGAATACGACATTTTTGAACAAAAATGGCCAGGGAGGGGGTAAAGTAAGAAGCGTACATAAAGAGTAAACACAGCCGCGCGAATGCGGCTCGAAACGTTAGATCGTAAAATAGCTTAGCGACTCAAACGTTTTTGGAAGGCGGAAATGAAAATAAATATCGAAGAGTAAACTCTGGTTTGAACCTGTGAAAATCATGATTTAACCGTACAATAAATCATTCACTCGGGAAGTTGACGGCGAAACGGCTTGTATACCTCCCGAGATATCAACCAACAGCTAATGATTTAGGAAAATATTCAACGACGAAAAACATTTGCGCTGAGATATATCCGGTGCTATACAAACATCAAGGCTACATTTCCAACTCTTATCTGTTTCTTCGCTACCTTAGCTTAAAAATAATCGAGAGATATACTACTGAAAGTAAGTTCCTCGATGTTTCAGGTCGCGAAATCATCTTCGATTCAACTAGCCGACAGAGCTGATTTGCAATCGAGAGATGAAATTCGCGCTTCGATCAGTAACGCTTGATCAAAGCCGACGTTTTCGCGGTAAAGTAAGCAAGCCTGATAACGCGACCTGTCTGCTCTTCATGACGGGTACCAAGGGAACACTAGAGACGATTAATTCAACTCGAAGTTAATCGATAATCGAATGGTTTGACCGGGTAAAGGGTGGAAACGAGGTACCGCTACCTGCTATTCGCCTTTGATACACTAGAGATGTTACGAGAGATTTTACAGCAGTGACGCTCTATGAGAAGATAGGCTTACTTACAGACAGGTACTTCAAAGTATAGATATATAGGTCAAATTTACCGTGGATGTTGAGGTAAAAGTTTCATCGATAGCTCGAATATTCACTCGAAAACGTAATAAAAAATGTACGATCGATACCCCCCTACGCCAACGTCGCGACCAAAATTGACAGACTTACCACTTAAGAAACAAACTATAAATTTTAAACATTTATTTATATCCCAATGCTCCCACAAACATTAATTTACTGGATCATTACAGTGGTGGGCTTCAAACAATAACAAAGGACGAATACCCACGACCATTCCCTATCTGACCCTAAAATCTGACTATTCCCTAAAATCTGACTAGCCGGGATTCGAACCCGGGACCTTGGGGTTGGAGCGCTAGGCTAACCACTCCGCCGCCGCGGCCGATGAATGCCGAATGAAATGAAAATATAACTCACTTGGAATGGGAGAATGAGCTAAAAGTAATAAAGCATTCGAGGGATGAACAAGTATAGAATGCCTAAAAGATGACGACAATAGAAAATACAAAAAACTTTCACATTGATTATTTGACATCAAAATTTCACGATTTTACTTAATCAACAAAAAGCTAAACTAAAAGAACTTCAAAGCAAGCACTCTTTGCTTTGAAGTTCTTTTAGTTTACTCTTTTTTTCTAATAATGCGACGCGGATTAAAAAGGTGGAGATCCCTTCCATTGCAGGAAAACGCCTGCATCGGACACTCGTCGCAATGCTATTCGAGCCCTCTCTCGTCTAGACAGTTCGCTCTGAGGAAATTCTCGCAGCACCAACGCATTCAGTATTAAATAGGATATAGGAGCTATAGAGGGCTGTTCAATCTTTTCCGGGGAGCAAGCTTTACTTAGTAGAGTAACCTGTAGTTAACCCAAGCACAGGGTAAAATAATACCAACGAATATCGGTTACGATAGCAATAAAAATATTTGTCCAACTTCGGAGCAATAAATATCTTCTCTTTACTTAGCTTTACTCCCGCTCGAATTGTAGCAGATATTAATTGTTTCGTAAAATTTTCTGCATCGAGTCTCACCTATGCCCGCACTCGTAGAGCACAGAGGACACCAAACAGCTGATAATGAGCTGAAATTTATCTTACGATATTCGCAGAAGTTAACTCTAAGTAGATTTTTGCGCCTTGGTAGACACGACCGTTTTGTGATTACAACACGACCGTTGTCATTTTTAGATTTGATTTATTTTTCGACCGATTGACGGAAATAGACAAGTTCAGCAACTTCGGATAAAAAGTAGAACCTCAGACATGAAAAGGCGGAAAGAACTATAAATAAAAAAAGATTCACAAATGAAGAAAATACGAAACTCTAAGATAGTACCATAGAGTAATCTTAAGATTACGCTATGATAGTACCAACCGATTATCAAATCACGCACGCTCATTAGGTAAATCGAAGAAATGGTTACCTAATTCGCTAACAGATTAGATGGAAAATGATTAATATTAGGAGAATCAACCGGAAAAATAAGATTGCGTAGTGAAGAATTGTTAAGGATATTAGTTGTAAAGCCTGCTAAAACAATGGGATACCCATTCGCCATCGATTGGAGCAATTCTACATCATTCGCCTAAGCATCTGAATCATACGGGCGTACGCGTAACATTTCATAAATTAAATTCAACTCTCCTATTGATGGCGAATGGGTATCCCATTATTTTAGTAGGCTTTACAACTAATATCCTTAGCAATTCATTTTTAGGACATACCGTCTGGCGTTACGTTTTAGAGCTTTCCAAGATGAACGAATCGATTTTTCACCTTATGTTACCGTGCTCCTGAGCATCAAGGCGATGGTTAGATTTCAAAAAATGAGGGCAAACGAAACTACATTATTACGTAGTTCATTTCTGGCATGTCACAAATTCAACGACATATCATTAAGCAAAGAAATGATATCTCAATCCCCCTTAACATCAGAAAGGAAAGAAGAATATAATTACAAAATTCGTTAGCGACCCGGCGAAGAACGACAGAATTCAATGATGCTTCCATTAATTACACCTCCTTCAACCTTCGTTTTCACAGTAAAAAAATAATTACAAGATTATCTTTCGGGTGATTCTTTACTCAAGTTGTTTCTAGGCCTCACTATGGAATGTAAACAACTTTCGACACATTTACTGAGTGCCGTTTATGGAGGTAGACTCGTAAAAAATTTTAATTACTTAAAACTGTTGACGGCGAAGAACCTGCGAAAAAAAAAACAGAGCTTCGTGACACTTTCCGAAAGTGCCTCAGAAAGGCGGACATTAGGCGAGCGAGTTTAAAATTACTCGTATCACCTCGAGCCCATAGAAATTATCAGTAAATACAGTTGCTTAGTTTTAAACCGAAAGGGACTTGCTTAATCCGCGGGTCACAGTTCACGGGCATGAACCTTCGACCTTTCTCTTCTGCCCACGCCATGTTTCATATATGCTCGTCCTTTAACATTTTACTAGGGGTGATACAATCAGATACAGAGAAACTATGTTCCTTTCCCGCTTTCCTAGTAAGCATTAGTTTAATCTAGAGAAGGCAAACCTAAGGCGCATTACGTGAACGTAAGTGACGCACTGAATCTAGAGAAAAATTAAAATAAATATTTTACATGAAAGACATAGAATTACACATTCACTTTCATTAGATAACATATCGCTGAATGCATTCACTATTGCTTATTACTATCATTGAAAGAGCACTATTGCAGCTATTTACGGTCTACATCTACATAAATACCCCGCAAGCTGCCTATCGGCCTGTGACGGGTTCGCATATATAATGTTGCTAAAAAGTACAAAATATTCCCCGAACCATTGATTACCTACTGCATTTTCAAACGTCATCATAACTGTAGCTGATTTAAGTAAATAACGAATTGTATTTTTGTCAATCTAAAATGCGAACTGGCGAGGGGTCATTTTCGCAGCAAGGGGAAAACATAATTTTATCGCCCACAAACCATTGATGCCAATTCAGCCGTTTTGCCGCTAGATGTACAGGTATTTTCCTTTTTAGAGACATTTTTTTCTATTCAGGCGACATCTTGTTGATGCTTCACTTATATATAAACCAAAATAGCATTGATATTACTTGATTAAAGTCTTACGGTTCAAATTATCTCTTTAATTTATTTGATCTGATCTTAACGGATGCATCGTAATATCCGTAAAAGTGAATTCAAATCATTATAATTATTGCGACGTTTTTAATGATTTTAGCGACTTTTTTTGCTACATCTAGCGACATAACAAAACATAAATTGGCATCTCTGCCATAACCCACCCTTCTGACTAGTAAAACTATAACGGAGAGGAAATCATTGGCAATTTCAACCAAAGCTGAGTATAACAATACTAGAAATAGATAACTGGTAAATTTATGAAGCGATTACGCAAATGCCACACACCCCGAACAATGGTTAAGGGAGCTCTTGAGAGAGCCAAGTGGTATGAAAAAAAGCGGATTTCAGCATGTAAATTAAAGCACGCAGATTAGTTGCGCGAGTGCCAGGTTATGTAACCTGGAATAACGTAATACATCACTGCCTATCTCACGGGTCAGCCACTCGGGTGTGACTGGCCACGTGTACGTGGCTATGCATAGGCCAAACAAACGGACAGTTCATGACGCCACATGAAAAGATATAATAATCAAAGATTAAATAACGCATTTCCTAAACTCACATGAAGCTGAAAATGCGACTTCTTAAGATTAAAATGCAACCGACACCAACTGGATGTCTGAAAGAGCTGGAGAGTGAGAGAAATTGGAGCAAAACAGTAACATAACATTCATAACACGCAAAATTGCACTTCCATTAACTCGGAGAAGATTCTTCTGCGTCATACCATCACACATCTACATAAATACCCAGCAAACCTTTCGGCGTGCGGCAGTGGGTGTCAACACCGAGTGTTCGAGTTACCTCTTTAGCTAATTCTTTTCGCGTATTGTCCGCGGAAAGAATGAGTCCTTAAAACGACTTGTGACCTGGATTAAATAAATTAATAAATATAACGGAATGGACATAGACACACGGGAACATAAGCAAATTTGAACTTAAATACACTTGTATTGACCAATAATTCAATTCGCATCTTTATGACTTATTTGACGATGATAGTAACGAAAGTCATCATTACTTATTCATTAGAAATCAACTCACAGAAAAATTATGAAAATATCTGCTTCATTTGGGCGATTTTGGGACAAAATACCTCACCTCAAAATAAACCCATTTTCAGATTGAAATTATGTAGACAGAAGAAGAACGTAATGCGATTAGAATAAATTGAGTCATATAACGCCGATATTTAAAGAAACTCACGGGTTTTTTAAAGCTGTTCAAGCTACTTCATTGGTATGCGCATCGAAACTTGGTAAAATTCTTCCCCAAAAACTATTCCCTAGTATCTAAAGCATTCTATTAACCTTCTCTCCTTCTGTTAACCCAATAGAAATGATAACATATGGCCTAAATATACCAAACACAATGGAGTAAAAATAATACTATTCGCTCTAAAGAAATTATTCACAACCTAATTCACTTCTAGCCATTGCAATACCCTTATGCTTCTACAACGATATTCGCCCTACGGAGTTTTTAATTAATTTTATATTCTGCGTGCCAGGGAAGAACGATTGGAAGAGAACTAGTCACGATCAGAGAAGGATCAATACCAGCCAATGGTGTCAGAAACTTAACCCTTGGGATTTTTAAGGTCATCCCATACGCCAGGCGAATTGAAAACTGACGTCCTCGCAGAATGAAGAGGACGAGAGAATCGAAAAAGAGTTATTCTACGACTGAAACGAAAATATAAATGCTTGTCATGAAAATTAAACATCAGATAAGGGGATATAAAACGATACATCTTCGCATACATAGTCGAGTTGTAACTACCCTGGCGGTTACAAGCTGTAACTAATTCACCACTCACATGTAAATGTAATGTTAGAATAGAATAGCGATCTGGTGGTAGGTATATCTAACTTTTAATCAGAAGCATACGGGATCATAAGGGACAAACAACCTGTTATTACTTATCCCGTGAAATTTGTCGTTTTATCAAATATTTCCCAGGCAGAGCAATAAATTGAAGCGAAAGTACTAAAAAAAATCCTCTTCATAGATTACGTATTCTCTCCGTATTTTTTCACATCAGAATTGACAAAGCCGATCATCGAGTGCAACTCTAACAGGTAGAACTTAGTAACACACGTGAATGAAAAGAAAAAGTCCGTTATTTTGGGAAACGATAAATAAAGGTGATTGGGAGATGATAAATTAAATTGAAATTATTGTAAGTTATTCTTCTCTCCCGAAGGTGGCAAAGTATTTGCCGAAATGCATATAGAAAACAATTCTTGCAAACAGCGACCACTGAGAACCCTGACCACTGCGGGTTGGAATTTTTCAACTGCTTTTTGGAACTTTTCTCGAAATCTCTAATGTATTACCACAGCCGTGCTCCTTTTCCTTATAGATTTTAGAAATATTGGAAAGCAAATTAGAAATAGATTTACGAAATCGAACTGCGAAATGTTTTGTTTGGAGTGATGCTTTGCATGGATGTGAAACAGAGACGACAGTAAAGAGAGACTACGAAAGAACAGGCTTTGAAGGTATGGATACGACGAAATGTTAAATATCAAGGTCAGATCAAGTGAGGAATAAAGAGGTGAAGCAAAGAGAAGAAAGAACAATGATGTAAGAATTCATTAAAGTGACTGAGAGGCCACACAATGAGATGGAATTTTATATTCAGAGATATAATGAAGGGTATTATGGACGGGAAGATAAATCGGAAAGAAGGCGGATAAAGATGACAATTTAGAACCTGTAGTAACTGTGAAAGAATGAAAAAGAAAGACAGCCTCAATCGTACACTCATAGCAGAAACCAACTACGTTAGCTCAGAATCCTCGAATGTGCCAACATACTATAAAAGTGGCGATCTAGCAAACTACAAGGATCCAACCATAGCAACAGAAGCTGCGTGATGCATTGGAATGGCACACCCTAATTAAACCTGCCAAATATCGGCACGCCAGGATGACTGGTTGGAGGAATGAATAAACGGAATGACGGTTTCATGAATGTCTCGCCAGAAATCCATCAAAATCTCGTATTCGATTCGGAAGGATAGATCGACGTTATTCGCAGAAAACGAGCCTCGCAGCCAACTGAGACGAGGTCAACACCGTTGATCGATCCTTACGAGGAAATTCAAAGCGATGAATCCCACTCGTAGAGGATGAGACATGTCATATTTCTAAGAACCACTCGCCTCAATTATCCTCGATGAATGGCACACCTTGGAGATAAGCCACCCACACGCAATCCGGAACAGAAATTCGTATCAACAGCTTTGTGACACTCGCTAACGAGTTATAAATCCGCTTCGACTGATCGCCCCTCGCAAATGACCAATACCGGATCTGTTGATGCGAAAGAATGCCTCGGACTAGAGAATAACTTTTTCAGAGCGACCACACCTTACCATTCGAATCTACTTTTCCAACGATACTATTAGAGTAAATTCTACGCGTTTAACCATATGTATTTGAAGACCAATACCTCTGTTTCATCACGGATAAGCTAGGTAATAGCATATTTAATTTACTTTTATTCACAGCTATCGTTGCACACCCCTTTCAATCCGAACATGTGTGGAAATGAAATCATTCAAGATGGCTAAGTGGAAATCCATATCTTAAGAATTGGAATATTTGTCTTTTGTTACGAAGGACAGAAGTTTCGTTTATTTTTGAGTCCACCATGTTCATGGCTATGCTAATATGAAAGTGGTATGAGTGATGCTATATAATGGCATTCATTTAGGTCACTCCTAATCGAACACTATGAAAAGTGCTATTCTTAGGGTCAATGTGCTGCACTCACTCGGTATCACACCCTCTGAAGTAATCAGGCTCGGTAAGGAAGGCAAGGGCAAACTATCTCACGCCTCACCTCGCCTAGTAAGCCTTATTGCCGTTCCAAGACTTATCATAGGTAATGTAAGCGGGGTTGAACCGGTCTTCGGGCTGAATATTGAACAGGGAAGCGTGAAAATCGATCACAAGTATACATGGTTTACTTTACTTTCTTGTAAATATACCTGATGATGGTATGGAAGGTCGAAACATTTTGTGCAGTTTTGATAATGGAAAAATTTCGTTTAAGTTATAATTCAAATACATCAATTTTTAACTCAGGCAAGATCAATACCATCCTCGCATTTCCAAAGCTTCTAATCGACTCCTGAAGTCACGTATAGCACAAAATTTTCCGGTTTTCTTATCCTTTCGATTAACACCGCTTCTCATAATCGTTACGTAAGAAAGACCAACGGAAATAAAGAGAGCAGGTACTAAAATAGAGGAAGAGGGTTATAGAAATAAAGAGAGAGTTGTTGGCATAAAAAACGAAAATAGAGGAGAAAGTGGAATAAGGTCGTTTTAATATAACTTATAACTTTCTACTGAGAGATGCTTTAAGAGGATTAAACAACCTTCACATACTTCTCAACCATTCAGGTATATCTGAGGTGTGGACGACTCAATTTATTTTTATAATTAACAATTCGTAAACCATTCGGATAAGCGGGCAGTCGTGAAGAGAGAAATTAATTAACATCCACGAGAACACTGCTAGAGGCAAAATCTTAATAACGTACGATGTAATTCCATTCTAAACATTTCTCTGAATTCAATTTCACTTATCAAACTAGTTTCTCAACAATTTATTTTACTTGTTCACTCCGAATTATTAATTCATATTTAAATTTATACGGACAACAACAGAAATTAATTAGTAGTCTTGCGCACTGAGAGATAACATTCTCCTTATTAATAAAACTTCTATCTCAGAGAAAAACTTAATTCTGTGGAACAGAATAATATTTTTAAATTAATAAAATTTAAGTGATACAGAGGTCACTGAAGCATAGACTGTGCGTCTTATATAATTATTCTTCAAAATATGTAATCAAGGCAAAATTTTGTACACAGAATCAATAAACTAAAAGCAATAGATTAATCAACAATTCTTCTTGGTAAGGAATGGCGGAAAATATTGAGTCGAAAAACTTCACCGAAACAAAGCATTATCCAGATAATGAAAGGGGATTATAAGTCCGGCGAAAGTGGAAGGCCTAAGTTCGAGTCCCAGTCTAATCGAGCTTTTTCTCCCACGTTATTCCTTCATGTTTTTCGTGGAAAGCTTAACGTCCTAACTTAAAATTAACTAAGACCAATTGTACACGTACAAAATTTTAATAGTAATTATTACGCTAATTTTTCAAAAAACAACTGAGTAACTGCCAAGTTGTTTCGATAAATACTTAGGAAAAAAAACACTGGAAACATGATATAATCTAAATCCAAAGATCGCCGAAATGTGTAGGAGCACTTTCTAACCCACCTGAAAAAGGAAAATCGAAGGGAGGATTTCCTTTCCCTGGGGCTGAGAACAGGTGACATTTATGAAACCTTAATTGCATAAGGTCAAAGAATCATCCTCTACAACGCCTCCGCCAACGCATCGAGTTAAGTTCAGAAAGGAATATAGAGCGAAGGTAGGAGGAAACGTACGCAATTTCGTCAAGAGCAGCCGAAAAATTGGAAGATCGCGCAATATGTAACAATCACCTCAAATATCCCCCAAAAAACGAGGAAAATCTGTCCAGTTACCTCTGACAAATCCGATTCCCACCGATTCTGGCTCACCGGCGAATTTATAAAGCTTCTCTCGCCTCCGAAATCTTCCAACGGCGCACTCCTCCTCACGATTGCAAGCGTAAACACGTCCCCAGGCTTGTAAATGAAAAAACTCGCTACACGAATTTATCAGTGATGTAACGATCCACACGAAGATCACGATCAGGTATCGAAAGGGGTTCCGCACCACTGGCAACATCAAGCTAACTCTCTGACGTTACTGTGGGAGCGTCTAATGAGCAATACCGTCATGCTGTTTGGTGAAGGCCCTAACACCAAATACCCCGACACGACCTTAGGGAGAAATGGCACACCGGCTGAATGAGCGAAGAAGCCTCGCCTTGACGCTCAAATTGATGCTAACGACTCGAAAAATATGTCTCCCGCGTCTTTTGCTGCTTCAATGCGATCTGGAAAGGCCGATATCGCGGGAAAGCTGCGTCTTTTGGCGTCGAGAGCGTCTTCGTCCATGCGCGACTTTTTTCGGTGCCATACCCGATGCACGATCCTCATCTTGTTGGAAACGTCACTAGGCACATGCGCCCATTGATCTTCTTACACCAATTCGTCAGTTTTTCTCGAATAATCGACGCGAGCTTACTTTTTTACCCTCTGCCAGAGGTTCATCTTGTTTTGATAATTCAAATTTTCACTCATTTTCAGATTTCAGAGACGGATTAATAACTAGCCGCTAGCTGAGGGCCTCGCCAATCTTGCTCGAATGAAGTAATACCTTCTATCTGTACTTATTATATTTAGATAGAGTTTTTTTACTATCGAGTGTATACTGCTTAAATCATGACTGATGATGTTTAATAATGTTAACGTATTGTAATATATCATAGTAATGTAATTCATTGTATGATGTATTGTATTGTAATTTTTGTATGAGTTATTTTATTATAATTTATTGTAGTATTATATATTGACGTAATTCTGTACATATGATAGTTATGTATCAATAGATAGATGTACTGTATGACAATGCCAGCTGATGCACATGCAAACCGCAGCGGGTATATTGAAATAATAATAATATGGGGCCCTTCCTTAAGACTGAGTGTATGAACTTGCAATAACACACCTCTCAAATTTTCGTAGGGGTATGGCGCGTTCAGGGTTTCTGTTTTCCTCTCTAGGAAAGAACTTAAAATATGAAGAGATATTCTACATGATAATTCATATAATCCAATTGTCTTTTGCTTCCCTTTGCACTTCTAACCTCTAATTGCTTGATACACAAAATACGTGAATGCTGTATTCCATTTCATAACATCTGAGTATTTATCTAGTATGCTGCAATATGTTCATAAGCTATGTATTACAGTGTAAGTCTCTTTATAATGCATGACAATCCGATATCCTTTATAATTTATAAAAATAGTGCTTACAATTCAATATTTTGTACATCTTTTCCGCAGTTAAGCGACTGAATTTTCTATGTTATTCAATTGTATGTACTTAATAAACACCGAGAGTTTTTACTGTGATTCTTAATGAGACCCTCTATCTGATATTTGCGCCTCAGAAACCATAAAGCCGCCCCAGTGCAATGACTAACATACAAATATAATACTTAAAAGTTCAACGAAATGACTGGACATTCCCCAAAGGTTATTCCTCATTTTCTATAAATTTCGTTCATTAATTTTGAATCATCGAATGAAAATTATTGACTTTAAGCGCCAACAAATTAACTAAGCTGCAGAAGAAATGACCGATAAACCAAATAAAATATTTTACATTAATCGTACGCTGGAACACTGTAAGATAGAAATTCATTATCAATCATTCAATCCAAAACAATATTCCTTTCTCCAGTAAAAGCTCAGTCCTAGATTTAACGGGGAAAATTTCACAAGCACATTAATCCTGGAAGCAAGAAGGGCTTGTAAAAAAGTACCAGGTTTTATTCGCTAGACAGCCGTCGTGACTTCTCTAACACGAATCGGATGGGCTAGGCTGTCTTCCGCAAGATTTTTTCTCATCTAGATTCCTCGCGAAACGCACGAAATTCATCCCGGTGACAAACCCGACGAGACTTGAACAAAATTGGTCCACTGAAAAAAGCTCTGCGAGCCCCAGATGGGATCGTGTTTTGGCCCACTTAAAAACTTGCAGAATCAGATGGATCGGATATGCTGCTTAAGTATCTCACATGAACTTTCCTAACGCTACAGCATGCAAGAAAGGCCAGAGAATGGGGTGAGAGAAATACTGCGCTTGGATTTACAAAGGAAGGTGCTTCCAGCACGCGAAGTGGGTCTCTTTCTTCTGTACCTATGAGGTTTCTCAATGGGATCCTTCCACACGGAGTCTCCCTGTTGCGTCCTCAGCACGAGGACAACTTCCAGCCACTTAATATTTAGGAACGTCGACCGTGACGTAAGGCATGAGGGGTGGTCGTCACTTAGGTGGTTTCCAACCACGTGGCATCCACACAACTGGTGTCGATCGGAATACTTTAATTACGAGAGAAATCACCCCGTAAGAAACACCTTTTATCATTTGTAAATATGTAACAGCGCGAGGGGAGATCGGTGCATAGCGCAACTTTGAAAATTGAATTTTCCGTTTTGGTTACCTTTGTAAAATATTAACGTCCAAATAAACCCTATATATGTTAATGCGTGTGTTAAGCATTAATTCATAATTGCACATAATCGTTGCTTTCAATACTTTACTATGCATCTAATTAAAGGTAGAAACTGCATGGAATGCATAAATGCATATTTCAGACGGATGTATGTAATGACCTGACTTCGAGTCCCAGTCATGTCGCTATTTTTCACACTTGTTATTCCTTGGGATTCAGCCACACGGCTTTACCGTGCAAAGTTAATACACCTTTCCTTAATCATTGAATAATGATTCATGTATCATAAATATGTACTATGTAATTAATAGCAACAAAATGTATAAGAGTGAACGCTGGCAAATTAACGAATATCACTAACTATTAAGTGTCTCTCATTTGAGTGAAACAGCTTTACCTTACCTAAACATTGAGAAATCTTTTAAAATATAGAATAGAAAAATAGAAGTACTACATATATACTAATATGCTAAATTATACGTGCATAAGTAATTATATTATAGTATAATTATCTCAAACCTTTCTAAGTAGTGAGCGACCCCCCTACAGTTCAATTCCTATCGGATACGCCACTCTCATTTTACCTTTTCACAGAGTAGTTTAAGTCTAATCCAAAAAGAATTCTAGTTACGTAAGTTTGAACGATTATCCGACTCTCCTTCAAGAATGCCAGAGGCCGCATGATTTGTGGGAAAAACAAATGCCAAAAATAACAGAAAAACATCGAAAACAGGGGTCAGGGATGATATGATCCAACCCTATTTCTCCCTAAGGACCACATAAAACTTTCTCCGCCTTCATCTCTTCATCCAATAATCCTTTAACAGATACTGTTGACACAGCAGAGATGGAAATACAAGCAATCGATGGCAGCGATAAATTTTTATGACTAAATTTTAGGTCCGTACATCTACAACGTTCTAGATCCGAACTGAATCTTACAATTTCCAACGAGAATAAACTACAAAGAGTTCAATGCATACGATCAATGAATCCATAAAATTACGTATAATTGCAGATGAAATTTTCTTTCTTCAAATGAAGCAGCGCCAACAATAACGACCCGCAGAAAATCCTATTTTAATCGATAACCAATTCTAGGTGATGCATACTCAGCTCGATTATTGCCTTTGAGAATTGATATAAGACAGAAAATTAAGTTTTTCGTTGGAAAGATTCCGCTATAGGTGTGAGAATCGAGAATGAAACAGTAGCATTTTTATTTTAGCGTTTATTTGCTCATTTTTGCCCACGCTAAGGTTAGCACTTACCATTATTAATGCTGTCAAAACATAACATGAAAATTCGTATTACAACCCCAGAAAACTCGGAGAAGCCGAGACTCGAACCCAAGACCTTCCGAACCCGGAACATTCATCGACTGAGGTCGGAACCTATCAAAGATTTTTTGCACAAAGACAAGGCACTTGGAAGAAGGTTGTTCGTATAAATGTATTTTATGATAAAGAGCGGAATGTTAAGGAGTGGCAAAGAAAATTGCTCGCATTGATACGACTACTAAGTTTCAATGAAATAAACTCACGTTTAACTCCTGAGTTAAATCACTGCCAACAATAAAACGTAAAATATAAAATGCATAAAACCCGGTTAAAGTCTACGAAAAACTGTCCTTCGTCTTCTTTCGATGGTAAAAAACCACCTATTTAACAAAAGACGTGATATTTCGGAATAAAATACAACAAAGCTATGGGGGTGGAAGTTTAAAAAACAATTTAATTGCATATTCCGGCTCGCTACGGAATATCTACTGGTTGAGATGATCCAAGAAAGCGCTGTTTTTAGAACCAGAGTAAACAGGCGAGAAGTGTCTTAATTGCGGAGGGTTCGCCAATTGAGAAAAATCAGGGGCAGAAATGAAAAATTCCGCTGAAGGGAGTGCGTCACACGCCCTTTCACGGCCGTTCCTACGATTATATTTTAGGTACAAGGATTTTTAATGAGCACATCTTGAATTTCAATGAGGGATCATTGCGTCCTGATGTGCTGACGCACAATTAAGTAACGTTAAAGCCTACTTCTTCAGGGCGACCCAAGGTCAGCTATTAATAAACGCTTATTGAACAGAAAATGTAACTGAGAGGGGACCGCTTCTAAATATAAGACTTCGACCGTTGCAGTTAAACCTGATTAACAAACACCAATAAGAATACGTTCACATTTTTTTTGGTGGGGTTAAATTTTAAAAATAACACAATGACATTTAAGGGAGGAAATTGACTGCTTTCATATAGATATAAACGGTTAACTCCTGGGTTATGTCAGTTGGATGTTGCAACACAAACATGCTGTATATCTCGTATGTAACTAACTTACTCCAGGCCCACGAAAGAATAGATAAAAGTCGCAGGAGTTACTAGAGTTGACCTATAATTATAAAAAACAGATTAAATACCATATTTGCATGAATCTGAGACGTTTTTCCATTTCTAACTTCGAAAGAAAAGGGGGTACTCCCTACAAATACAGCCCACCCCTCGATATCTAGATATTTATATTAACATACACATTCTTTGTTATAAATATATTTTCAACGTATACATGAAGTCGTCTAGCAAAAGCATACAGTATAAAAATTCCTTATTGTAATCTTACCTAGCTGATCTCTCTTAAGTTCGGCAAACCAGCAAACTACATTTTAATAAGTTCACATCAACTATTTTACCGTTTTCTACACGCATACACACAACATCAATAAGCTAAACTCTTTAATGTTTTTATTATAACAATCATTGATTGTTACACGAAATAAATTTACTTCCATCGTGAGATGCCAATGAAAGGCAACATTCTTAGATTTGTGCTGATACGGTTATTACTCAGGCTTCATTTCCTGGGGGATAAATCGCGAGAAATATATTCCGTAAATTTAAATGTTAAGCAGACATGAATGAAGTAACATCTTATCTAAGAGTCTGAACGATCTAATTTGATAACCTCCATAAGAAATCAAATATCAACTTACGTGTTCATAGGAGAAATTAAAGATAAACGATAAATGTATTGCATAGTATAATTTCACCATTCTATTGCAACACTGTACAAGGCAAGTTATTTTCCTAATCATCAACGAAGTCGTATAATAACAATTCCAGTCAATAAAATCGACAAATCAGAAGCGCCGAATCCCAAAGACAATATTTTGAGTGCAAACAAAGAAAAAAGAGAATAATATTCCAAATATTAATTAATAAATTGCATGAAATTGAGTCAATTGAGAAAGCCATCAAAAAACCTTTCATAATGATTATTTAAACCTTTATTGGTAAGCACGCCTTAAAAAATTTTTTGGTGACCTGCTGCTATGCATGCCTTTAGACATGTAGGAGTAAGAATTTAGTAATTAATATTTTGTAGGTGTTGAATTAGGAAACGGCTTCTTACTGGCAGAATAAAAGAAAACGAATTTATCAGAGAAGAGAATTTTCTGTTATCACCCAATTTTGAAAGCACTTTAAAATAGAATGGAATGTTATGCTAAAACGTTCAACTTTATAAAATCATGTGATAAAGCAGAAAGAATAGGGCCTGTTTGAAGCATGAAGAATGCAAAATAAATTCTTGCGACTTAAAAGTAAAGAATACATTGTATGAAGCCATTTTCGGACCTATTTTAACTTACTCCGGAAAAAACCTCTATCAAAAAATACAACAATCAACAAAACAAAAATGCAAGCATTCGAAAATGCCATATTAAGGAAGATGAGGTGACGAGAGGGGTAAAAAATGAGAACGTAAGAGCAAAATACAAAAATCAATGAATGGTGGGTTAAAGGTAAGAATGGAAATTGAGAAAATTGGCCAATCATTCAAACATCGCAGTTGCTTTGTCACCATGATCAGTGCATGCCAACTGAACAATTAAACACGAAGAGACGACGCATAAAAGAGAACTTGCGGCATATGATAAAGTAGACTCGTTTAAAAACACTTAAAATTTATAAATTCTCGCTGGATAAGGGTGCACGAGATAATTTCAGGGGATCGTATAAAATTTCGGATTATCTGCTCAAAGTTTAGGAGACTTGAAAAATCTGGGGATAAATTTCAATCTCTTTGGCAGTTTTACGACCTTCGAAAGACGTGGAATGGTCATAAAATATCGGCAAAGGGTGGAACCAAGAAGGCAAAATCTTTCCGTAGGAAATTATACCAAAAGCCTTTCCATCGGAAACTCTACAGACTATAATACAAACCTCCACTTGCTCCGTAACACCCTCGTTACACGAATACCTCTCTCACCGACTTAATTCCATTTCGCTATTTTTTTCGGTAACGGATAAAACTCCTCATGGCTGATATCCAAGTCTGCAAGGCAGTCGCAAGCGAACGTGACCGGAGAGAATTGCGGGCTCTGGAACGTTAAACCGATTAAGGTGCCGAGATTTTTAAAGGATACATGTAAAATGTAACGTAGCGCGACTTGGAAACACGTGTACATTAATGTACGGGGTCTATCACAACTAATTTATTCCGATACAGGCGGAGAAAATGAATAAATACATAATTCATGTTTAACTTTACTTTTCGAGGATATAACTCAAAATTACATTACCCTAATACATCAACTAGTCCTTGATAGTTCAGTATCACTTACGTAATTAACAATAAAAGCTGTGACTGTGATACGTATTATAAGATGCTTAATTATTATTCTAGTTCCTTAGTAATATGAATTAATGTATTTTTTTGCAGTTATGACTTCTATAACTAGAAATGCGAGCCACTCTAATTTGACAATTTTTAATTTTTTTAATTGCGGATTTAAAGCGGTATTTTAAGCATAATTTGGACGATCAGAAAGTCATTCACGTCATGTGCAGAGCCGGGCTATTTATGCAACCTTTAGACGACATCGCTTATGTAAAATCTTAGCGGATACAAGCGTAGGCTAAATAACAAACTCTTGGCATAACACAGATCTAATTTTGTCTAATTAAAAGAATGTCAATGGACACATTTAACTGATGAATGTTACGGAGAAAAGGAAAGTAAAATTGTTGGGTCGTCCAAGTACGGAGACATAACAGTCTGATCGGAATAATGTTAGAAGGAAAAGTGTCCAGACAAGGATAGCAGTGGATGGATACTGCCAAATCAATAGAAAGGCAGAAGACTCCTGAACGCAGAGACAAGGCTTAGCCTTTAGATTATGGATGAAAACTCATTCTTAAGGTAAAGGCTAAAAAATAAGACTCGATGTAAAGTCACACTTCGTCTAATTTAATATTGGATATCTTAATGAAAATAAATTAAAATGTTAAATATGTAACTAAACAGCGTGAATGGAAATAAGATCGTAACAATGTAAATATATGTATATAATTTTTCTAATTATTAACTATATTATATACACACACTGT
>KZ308378.1:593173-608327 GCA_000376725.2 Ladona fulva
AGATTTGTGTAATAAACATTTCTATTATAAAAAAATTACTTCGATGATTAACACTCGACAATCTCGATGAAAACACCAGGATTGAGTGTTCATCCCCTTATACATATTAATTGTGAGAAAGAATGGGAGCAGTAATTTTTAAAACTGCTCCGACAGCAGAGGTAATTTCGCACATGGGCCGACTACTAAGCCACAATCATTTCCGTTAGAAAGAAATCCACTCAGGAAGTAAGATAACATCTCGGGTGATCGCCCAATACAGCTAGCTGAAAGCAGTTCGAAGATATTTCCGATTCCTTTTAATGAAAAGATAATTATCGACCAATAAAAACTGCGATGAAGCGATAAATGCCATCCTCGAGCGCCTTTCGCAACCGACGACTGAAATGATTTGACGATTCGGACCTTAAAACTTTCATAACGTAACAGCCTCCTTATCGTATCTACCAATTCCAACCGAGCGCTGTTTTATCTCAAGTATATTTGCTTCTCTCTGCGACTCATTTCTGAGACTGAAAAGGCATTTGGCCTTTTCATCGGCTTTTTCCTTCCCATAGCCAATAAAGAGGAAATCTTTCTATCCTGGTGGCGTAAGGTGGAACGTCACTTTTAAAAACGGCATAAACAGAGATATTTTTTCCTCTATGCGCATTTATGGATAGATATCTAATTCTGAAAAATGTGCATGGAACACTGGCGTCACTAAATGAGAGGGAGAAGAATACGGTTCGGGGCCCCCACTCTTGAATTTTTTCAGGACCTAGAAATTTAAGCAGTAAATCTTACGTCCCTTTACATGGAAAAGATCTTAAATCTAATTATGTAGTCAAAAGTTAAATAAAGAGGAATATCGTTGTATATTATCAGAAGCGAATTTTGCCACTCAGAGACCTTAGCTACAAGGAACGTTTTGAGAACCCAACAATTATTCTTCGGAAAAAACGAAAGAATTAAATTAAAAACTAGGTCAAACTTATGGTGAGGCCCTCAGTTGGCTATTTTGCCCTATTAAATATCCGCCTCTGTACGTAATTTCATGTACACAAGGTGGAAGACCATAGGTCGGCTAGTCAGATCATTTCAATAGATCAAAGTATGTTGAATTTTTTTTACATTTCGTGCCCTCATTTCTTAGAACAATACGTTTTATTTATTATTAAAAATTGCATAACTTTTCATTGTTTTCCAAATTGAAATAAATTATCAAACGAGGAAAAACTGAACATTAAAAAATGTCAAAATCCGAAATCAACGAATATATCTAAGAAATACTTTCAAATGCCAATAGTCCAGAAAACCTCGGACTATCACCTGGCGCAAATGTGGGAGGGGCCAGAAACCTTCCTCCCCAGGGCAACTCAATACTCCTGCCAATATATCCTCAATCTTAATTGAATACTTTAAATAGCAAGCAAAATAATCAGCATGAAAAATATGGAATAGATGTACGATAATTACGTCCTAATTAATAACACTAACAAAGTGCTTCGTTTCTTGGGTGCAATTACCTAAGCGCGGGGCTGCGTCGTACCGAAAAGTAGCGAATATTTTTCGCTCATTATGAAATCGGCAATATGCGAACGGCAACTACGCGTATCACCATCGGAAGACTTTTTGATCCCCACCGAAATTCACTTAGCGCAGATTTGAAACCCGTCTGTTGGCACAGCCATAGCCTATCACGATTCTTCATTTAGATAACGGATGGGAGGGAGGAAAGAGAATGCGGCAGTAGGTGGAACTCGGAATCCTCTTAGCGATGAACACGCGGCTCCCGAATCGCCCCCCCCCCCCGCCCCCGGGGCCCACAAGACTCGTCGGCCTGACCGGGTAAAAATAGCTGAGGGCCCACAGCCGCAATAAAACTTCGAGCGAGAGCGTCGTTGGAGTGGAAGCAGCGAGGACGCGGCCAACTCCGGAGCATTCCTTCTCGCCTTCCTCATACGAGAAGGCCGTCTCGAACCCCTTGCACCTTCTCCTCGGATGACTCCTGCACCTACACTCACAATTCCGGGTCCAAGATTCGGAACTGTCACTGCGACGCACGCATACAGTTTATCCACCGATAGCAAATTTCTCGGGGCGAAATGCCTCGTCTAAAGCCCATCTTACACGGTCAATATAATTGAATCAATATTATTATTATCAATATTTGTTAAAAATTGGTACTACCCACACGGTTCAATAATACTGATTAATATAATGTCAGTGACGATCTTGCTTTGATTAACGATGGACGTAACTATTTTCTCCGAGTGACTTTGAGTCGCACGTAGTACCGAAGAAAGCGAAGACGGTGAAACTGGCCGGCAAGGTGATGGCCACGGTTTTTGGGATGCATGCGGAATCATCTACACAGATTACTTGGAAAAAGGTTAAACGATAACGGGAGAGTATTTTGCGTCGTTATTGCACCGGTTGAGCGAAGAAATCAAGAAAAAACGTCCTCACTTAAAAGAGATCCTCTTCCATCAAGACAATGCACGGGTACACATCTGCACAGTTTCGATGGCCAAAATTATGGAACTAAAGTTCGAATTATTACAACATCCACCGTATTCACCGGATTTGGCCCCCAGTGACTTCTTTTTATTTCCAAACTTGAAAAAATGGCTCGGCGGACAATGCTTCACATCGAACGAGGAGGTCATCGCCCAAACAGATTCCTATTTTGAGGACCTTCCGAAATCCTACTTTTTGGACAGCTTAAAAAAAAGTTGGAGAAACGCTTGGGAAAGTGTATAGAGTTAAAAGTTATGTTGAAAAAATAATTTACACAAAATAATTTGTTTTTCTATCTTTTTCTGAGGATTTATTGAACGACCCTCTAATTGCGTTGGTCGTGGCACTCAAGAAGAAAAGGCAGAGGAAAGAGCGGGTCAAGAATTAGTTGCAAAAGTGTTTTAATGCTTCGCGTAGTCTCTGGCCTATTTCTTGTCAATAAATTGAAGAAAAATATAATATTGCATGCTATTCATAACCGATAAACGTTATTGCATAAGCAGCGGTACTTTTTAATTATGCACCATCTGACTGTAGCGCCAACGGTGGCATGCCTTTGCAACTATGATTTAACTGTCACAAACCCTGGATATATGGCCTTGCCTATACCCTCTTCTCCCCCACAGACTGAAAGAAAGATATTGAGGAATATACCCCTCACACACGGAAATAATATTGACATCTTTTGAATATATCGACAGAGCTTCAATAAAAATGAAATCGATTATATTTCTATCGATACTTTTTTCCATCAATATTATTGTTTCAATATAATTCTCAGACGTTCAATATATTGAAAAATATCGATACTGAGCCAATAATATTGACAGTGGAAGGTGGGCTTAAAACAACCAAGTTGGGTTGTTAAAACAACACAAACTGGGGTTCATATGCATCCCAGTTTTCCGAGATTTCTTCCGTACTCGGATATCTTATCCAATAACCCCAAGGACGTCTCGGTATACTTAAATTTCCCCTTCAATTTAGACTACTTTGCTATAGTTTTCTTCCTCTTAGTTCAGCTTTAACAGTAAAAAAAATAATTGAACAATGATCACAATTGACAAAATTGGTGAATGGAAACTTAATTATTTACTGATCAATATAAATTTTATCGCTTGTGTAACTATATTTGGGAATTCTCGGTTTATATAATTGTAATCTTTTATGTATTTAATTCGCTGTCGCAAATAAAAAAGTTTCAATCAATAAAAGATACCCATTGACTTCATCGACAGAAAGAAGAAAAAAAAAGAACTGATGAGAAGTCTCTAGTAACCCTTACTCGCAGCTGACAGCCAGTATTCGAAGGGAAGCAGAGTAGTAGCAGAGCTTGTTACTATTCTGAGTAGCAGAGCTAGACTACTATTATATCTATAACTACAATATTTATAACTTCATCATAAATCCTCAACACATATAATACGTAAATAGCCATTTTTACTTAGCATTATTTACTGCATAATACAGATTCGTTACGTGTTCGAATGGCAGCAATTTCAAGAAACACGATCTTAAGGGAACTGACCAGGGAGGGCGCCCGAAGGCTTCCCGCAGGGGGGCGCCAAAATACCTTTGGTCGCGCCAGCTTTCTGTCCACCGAATTTGATGACAGACATGAGGGCAGACAACTAATACCAAATGTTAATAAATGTCATTTCAGCAGCTTCTTTACAATCCTCTGAGTAATAACACATTTTGGCACCCTTAATAAAGGATTCATCTCTGAGGAAGGTTCTGAAATGCGGCCCTTAGAAAATCCAATTCGGCAATAAAAAGGAACGAAGAGGGTTTTTGTTCTATTTCGGTCCCAATTTTAAAAATAATTTGATTGCTTTTATTCCATTTAAATGACTCCATAAAGTATGTACATGTACATTCGTGGACGAAT
This sequence comes from Ladona fulva, assembly GCA_000376725.2. Lineage (NCBI taxonomy): Eukaryota > Metazoa > Arthropoda > Insecta > Odonata > Libellulidae > Ladona > Ladona fulva. The sequence goes on from KZ308378.1 coordinate 597,567, forward strand.
TTCTAAATGTATCGTTAAAATAATCCACTCGAACAAATTCACAAGCAACTAAGTGTACGGGTAAGATAAAGCATTAGCAGGAACAATAAATAATTACAAGAAGTGATCGCACTAGATCTCAGACAGTCGTTTTACCAACTGATGTGTTCCTGAGAACGAAATCTAAAAACAATGGGAATATAAGTCGAAGATTTAGAACAGGGATCAACACACTTTCAGCCAAGGTGGGTCGAGCAACCATTTACAAAGGGCTCAAAATCGTTACTTTAATTACAACAAAAAAAATGGTTGTTTCAATTCTCTGGGTAGATCCCAAAGAAATTTTCCCCTTCTTTTGTCATCAAGATTTAGGACAGAAAATTTAGATAGAGATTTCTACCCCGCGAACCGCCAGTGGCGTATAGTAGAGGGTGTATTAACCTAATCTTTCCTACCAGCGTCTCTAATGCTTTGCTGAAAGAACGACCAGAAGTAACTAAGTACCTGTTTTAGCGATGAATTCCATATACGCTTTGCGGATTTCTCTTCGGAGAGGAAGATCGCTCTCGTTTACTGAAACTAAGTCTTCAATTGCAGAATTGCATGGAAATTAAAGGAAATAATAAGCTGCTTGGTCACGGGTTGGTTACTCCTTACTTAAAACTTTCAACGAGGCGAATTTTAGACTTTTTGGATAACCTGATCTAAATCTAATGATTGATAATAATATCATAACCTAAAATGTATTATTTAATAAATATTCGGTGGCAGCTAAAAAATACTTTTGCCTATGGCAAACGTTTTTAACGGCGGTGAATCATACTTCCCTGAATCACATGAACTGAGATGCTTTACGTATGCATTCATTTATAGATATTCCAGTATTCCTGCAAGCAGAACATGTTTGGAACAACGTGCTCTTGGTAGCCAAGTGTTCTGGAGTGAATCATTTAATTCCTAAGCAATGCAAGCTGAAACATAGTGAAAAGGGACTTTCTAAAAGTTGACCATAAGCGGGGTTGTATGGAAAGTTCGCGAATCTCGAATCATGAAGCTCCAAACTAGCCACACTGGCCGACATTCTACGCATTTCTACGTAACTAATCCAGCAGAAAATGATCGATACCTAATGAAGGATAAAATAAACGAGGTAGGGATGAAAGGCAAAAATAAATGAGAACGAGGAGTAAAAATTAATTTTCTCGACGATTTCTTGGGGATATAAAAATAAAACCCTTAGAAGCTGCCTAACTTAATTTCCTCTCAGACGAGCACCGTAGTTTTCGGAATTCTGGATCAATAAAAACACTGCGGTCGCCATCTGAGGCAAGGAATGAGATTATGAAATTCAATTTTACCACCTACGTATCCATTTTCCATTAGAACTTTCCCGGAGTTATACGTGCATCAAAAATGAATGAAGCCGATGTTTCCGACAGAACTGTTAATGCCAGACTTTCCATGTGCGTGTAGAAACTTAGTCGATTATCAATAGTATCACTACAACGTCAAATGTATGGTATCTCGAAACATATCAAGCGATTCTTGTCGGAACATCTTCATAATTTATTAAAGATTATGTAACCAAACTACACTGGGTCCACAATACAGAAAAACACACATGCGACCGGTATCGAAGTAATAACCTCATCATCTCGTAATACGGAGCTGCTAGGAGACAACATTTTAAATATTTAAACAATACTATAGACAATATTTTAAATATAATATTTAAACATTGTCTCCAAGCAACTCCGTGTTCCCGGATGATGAGGTTATTACCCCGAAACCAGTAGCATATGTTTTTCTATATTGTGAACTTAATATAGTTTTGTTAGATTATCTTTAATAAAATGTATGGTATAATTTTTTAGTATGAGCCATCGCATGAAGTAAAATAGTACCAAGCCAAACGATGAATATTCAAGAGAATGTATTACTTACTTTATCCTGTAACATCATTTTAAAATTTCTTTCTAAACTTTCCCAATCTTTGTTCTAGCACCTCGTTGCCAGTGAATTTCTCAACCACTTTCCATACTAGAAAAACCATGCGTCCTGTAAGAATTTTTCCAATAACAACTAATAACCCAAGGATAAACAGATGAGAAAAATAGCGACATGACTGGGACTCGAACCCAGGTCTCCCACTCTCTGGGCAGGTATTCTAATAATTTATCCTTCCCTTACAATAACTAATAAATCGGTGATACCACGCAGGAGCAAAGAATTCTATCTACTAAGACATTAAATGTAAAATTAAATAAATTTTAGTCGACATTTAATCGTAAATTAAAAGGTAATGTAAAATACAAATTAAGATGTAAAATCATGTAAAATATACATTAACAGGTAAAATACTGTAGCTGATATCTTTGTATATTCTGAAAATCGAAAAATATAGGAAATATTAGGAAGGCGGAGGTGGTTGGCACTCTAGGTGGCGCATAGTTCCTTTTCCCTGTTCACTCTTGCTTTCGTCCGCATGGAACGTGACTTCAAAGACACTATTAAGCGGATCGAAGCAACCTAGTCCTTCGACCCACTTCGCGACACGAGGACGGCCTTTATGGATGCGGCATTAAATGTTAGCCAACACCCACCCCGATGTAACTGCATTACAAATAGGTTCTCTAAGCCTAGGATTATAAAATTTTAAGGAAATTTTGTCATAAATATGTCCGAGTGAGTGCTTACGAGTAAGATACTACGAAAGGATTTTTAATTTACTTACTTGACTGAGAAACCGAAGAATAATACCGAAGTGAATATTATAAGCAGTTCACAAAAAATAATTTCAATACTAATACGAAGGGTATTTCGAAGAGAGACAATTTTTCAGTCAGATTAAACCTCCACCGTCGTTTAAGAGAATCGCGCAGGAAACCATTAAAAGAGCCCATGCATGTGAATTAAAACAAGTGGTTAACTAGGACTGTTAAACCTCATCTGTTGTGAGATAAATCCATCAGATATAAATATTTCGCTAAAATAACGAAAAATAAAGGATTGATTAAGTTCGAATGATGGAAATATAAACGAAATTAATTATTACCATAAAACGACAGTAATTGGTAATTTCACTCATAAATAATACGAATGAATAGTAGCGCTAATATAATTATTTTCATACCCTACTGTTATTGACATGGTACCGATGTATTTATACCTCATGGAATATTAGCCTATTAGCTACACCTAATGGAATGTCATATATTGCAGCATAACTTAGATTTTACTCCATCTAATAGAGATTTATACAAAACTACTGCTGCAACAGTAAAGAAACTGCACTTCTGGAGGCATCGCGAAGAAATTCGAATAATAAATTAAAATGAATTACTTTGTCTTTAAGATTTTATCGTAAATAGCATAATCTAACACAACAAAAGTCAATTTCAAATTATCTACAATTCACCCAAGATAACTGCTTAACTAGCGGCGTAAGTTTATTTTGATTTTTCAATAAATAATTTCAGTCACCACAAATAATTAACCAACCCGAAGCAATGATCGCTTGATTAAATCTTCTGTTGATGATCTTAATTTTCAACTCTTCAAACTCAACCCAAAATTTTAACTCTTCAAACATGATTCATTCTCAGTAAAATTTCAATGAATTTTACATGAAGGCTACTCAAACTGTTGCTTGCAATGAGAAAACCAGCATTTAAACAAGGCTTTCGTAGTATACTATCAGAGATAGACGAGTTAAAATGATCTCTCGATATATCTCCGCAAATTAGTAATCTACCAGAATGAACAATTGGATGGGTGGCACCCTTCTCCCATTCTACGTCCATTCTTTCGCCGTCCGTCGCAGGTATCTCGGAGTAAACGGCCGTTCCATCTTTCGAATCCTGCGTCGCATCGGCGCATGTGTTAACGCCAAAGACACTGGAGTGAGGCCAAGTCGGATTCAGAATCAGTCCGAAAGGAATCGTGGAGGTGGCCGCGAGCGACCTTTGCAGACGACGTGCGTGAGCCCTTAATACCCTCTGAAGCACGCTAAATCCTTATGAACCCATTCGATGCCATCCCATCGCCTCGACCAAAATCACACCACCGTGAAAGATCGAAGTTAGCTGCCAATGCTTGACTGAGTAGGTAACTATATTAGAAACAGAGAGGAGTTACTAAGAGAGAGTTAAGCCTACCTAGACGCTTGTTGGGAAAGAGGGAGTTTCCTAGCTAGCAGCGTTGCCGTTGGAAAGTTTGAACTAGCGCTAAATGAACCTTCGTAAGGAGAAAAAAGTAGCCAAGCCAGAACAAAAGAGACTAGATAATGCTCTACACACAATGTTTTGTAAATTCACGGAATGCCCAAGAATAAATGGTAGAAAATCCTAGCTAGCCCGGTTGTCGAACCTACTCCTCTCTCCAGCGTTCCAATAAAAACTATATCTTAAGGGTCCTGATAATTCACTGAGTAAACGGTATCACAATTAAATAAAACAGATGCCTGGGCGATTATTATAAGAGGCTCTCATACATAAACATGCATAAACGAAACTATACAGCATAACTAATAAGAAAATAGCGACAGCATCGATCACAGGCAAGGATTTGAAGTGGGTTAGAGAAAAGTCATGATAATAAGTATTATTGTTAAAAGTGCTTCGACAGCTGAAGTCATTTCGCACGTAGGCCCCCATCGGGAATCGAACCCGGGACCGCTTTCAACGAAATCGAACGCGTTGCTCACTTGGATATCCGGGATCCCCAAGATAATAATAGATCACGAAAATAGTTAACCCCAACCGTCAAAATTTTAGCTAACCATTGAGCTGCATACGTTGCACAAAAGCCTTCATATAGTAGTCTTATTATGGGCGTAATGGAGGAGTTTAACAAGAACTTCGAATGTAGCCATTTCGTGTTCTGTGATACGAAAATATAAATTTAGAATTGCCGAGACTAAATTTCATGATAAAAGTTATGCATCCATTACCGAAAATTCCTAATATACTACTCTTTCCGATATCATTTCAATAATCTTACAAGAACGGCGATATAGTAAACAAATGACCAATTGACTTAACGGAATAATCCTTCAAAGAGACGGCGTTTGAAAGAAGAAATGACTTGATTTTGCCAGATTAAATCAGTTTTTCGTGTGATAGCAACCCGTAAACATTCTAAGAAAATATTACCCCCAATGAACTACTTATATAAAGATGTATGTATTTATCAAGATCTCCAAAGGCCATTCCTTCTGAGTTTTGGTAAAGTAATAAACTACAAAAGATAAGAGAATTTTACGTGAATTTCTCATTGGGAGAGCCTTGCGAAAAGCCTGCCGTCAAATCCATCTCAAAAATCTATCTTAAAAATTAACAACTCTCTGCAGGTCGTCCATATCAAGAAATACGGAAAATATTTAAGTTTCACGACTTCTACTTCTCGAGTCTTGGGCCCAAAATGATTGGTTAGATACATCAAGATTATGTACGTTGAGATTTTTAGAGTTTATATAGTAAATCTTTTCGTATGGTACAGAAGAAAATGTAGTTAGTCTTATTCATGGCTGCGATAAAATGAAAGCTACAGAAGTATCAACGATGCTGAGTAATGACATTCATTTTGGTCACTGCTCGAATTCTATGAAGTGTACTTAGTTATTGTGGTCAACTACGTAAACGTTTTCTATTTACAATATTCCGGCCTAGTGACGAATGCAAGGGTAAACTACTTCTCATCTTGCTCAATGATTACAGTTCTCATTCCTTATGCAACTAATGCTTAAGGTGGTGAAGCTTCGACCAACCTGATAACCTAATATATGAGTAACTTTTATTCTAGTACTTTTGTCTTTTTTTATGCTATTTACGATCCATATTCAGTGATCTCACGTTTGCGGCTCTTTTATCAATTTCTGCATTGTAAATATATCAATATTGTATTCAAATTTTGTATAGTATATTTTTAACTTCTATTTTTTATTGTTCCTACTTAATTTTTCAATGCTCATTGTCTTCTGGTGTGAAACTTTGCCACGCCGCCATTGTACGCTATTTTCCTTATATTATTAACGTTTTTCCTTTCCGGTTACAGAAAATAATTTCCTTTGAATTTTTTATTTCAAATTTAACTATCGCTATCTGTAGGTTTCGCAGGTTTTTCACACCACCCTTCTCGCGGGTGTTTTTCAACAGTGGCCATTTTTTCCTAAAATAGAACTTAAATATTTAAATCCACTCTGTAGTTTCTTCCTTTTCTATTTTTTGTTGCTAATTTTTTTACCTCTCTATATGTACCCAGTTTTAAAATGACGAAGGGTTAGATGTAAGAGGAGAATTTTTAGCCTCAATCTCGCCCCGAATAAATACGCATTCTATTCTATTCTAAAGACTTCACACACACCCCGTAAATTTAACAAATGTTATCGAAATACTTGCAAAGACTTTTCACTTCTATTTCTGTTTACTTTCAGCTAAGCTTCCTCGAAAATCGCATTGTATACACTTAAATTGAGAAGAGCTAAGCAAGAATCTGAGTAATTTCTATCAGTAACCACTCGCTATTTAATGACTTTTACTTTTATTGCTATCTCACATGCTACAGGGACATCTTGTCACTTAATTTCCCCCAGAATACCCTCATTTTCGTCCATCGAGCGAGTAGTTTTCATTCCTCGGTTAAAATATTACCCCACCAAGACCGCTACTTAGAAAGCGGCTCCTGCATCGAGATATGAGCAGAATTCGTTACACGCTCTGACGAACGCTTCTGGCGGAAACTAATGCAACTTAATTCCTTCAAAGCGAGAGCATTTTCTTTTCACGACGTAATTCAGGCTGCAGCTTCTTCATATAATTGCTATATTTCACATTCGCGGACCCAATGTTCCAAAGAATAAGCCTAAAACTACAAATAACGGTCACGATATCTTCAAGTTTAAATTCTAGACGATCATACATAAAATCTCCATACAATCAGAACTTAAGTCTCGTTTCTTTCCAGACCTACCTTCCTACATTACAGTATTTTGTTCCATTTTACTCGTCAGTAAAGTTCTTCAATCCTAGAGCGGAGAAAAACTGAATAATATTCGGTTTCTTAAGACTACGGGGTCTTCTTTTCTTTTGGTACGGGATAAAGGGGATCGGTTAAATAAGATTTAATTCCACACGAATTATTGTCGAAATTAGATGCTTTTTTAGCACATTACAGGAATAAAAATTTCTCCGAAATAATTTAACAGGTTATCGAATTCTGTTGCGCCAGCTGTTCCTCACTATGGTTCATTAAACTCTATTCACGGATATTGGAATAAATCATTCATTGGGAACCAATTGAATTTGGTGTAATGAATTCAGGTCCGGCCGAAAATAATATTTCATTTCTCGCGGTTATCAAAAGCTGCTGCGCCGCAATATGACTTCGGGGGACATAAAATAAGTCTACCCGCAAAAGGCCGACATAAGTGAAAACGGTATTCCGTGCGGCAATGATTAACATTAATTAAATGGAATTTAATTCCATTGGAGGTTTTCTGTGTAATACTGCGGCACTTAGGACTACCTGTGCGCAATATAAAGCTTTTTAAAGTTGGGAAAATTCGAATATATTTCGAAGGACATGTGAAGATGATACTCCACAAATCAGCAAATTCAAAGCTGTGTGCCGCGGCGCTATAGTTGGCCACGAAAAATTTGACAGCAATATCGAAACGAAACTTCAGGCGTGTGAAATTTAAAATTTTCTGCTTCACGAATCTGCGTAAATGTGAAAAAACAAATCGCCACAGAACGGTTAATACTTGCAAATTTCAACAATTAATCGACATTACTGATTATTCAGCAGATGAACTGTTGTAATACGAGTAGATGTACAGAAAAATAGTTATTCGAAGACTGAGTAGAAATTTACCGGGTATCTACTGCTTCTTAGCTTGGATTTCCACACGAATACACCATCGCATAAAGAAACGCGTTCCCAATTAACGTCGACATTTTGAGAATAAGCATTTCACTATGACTAAGATTCCAAAATTTAACATTAGACATACTAAAAGCTTTACGCTTAACAGGAATATTTTTTCTCATCATCTTTCCGATGAATACATCCTTGAAGGATGCCTAAAAACAAATTACCAAGCTCCAGTATTCCGTGGGATATAAGTTCAGCAGTAAGTGTTGAATAACTGAATATCAGAAGATTAAGAATAAATAAACTTAAAGGACAATTAAAACAATGTCGATAAAAAGGGGAAGGGAGCGTTGGAATTGAATATTTATAACTTCCAAATACTGTTTATATTTCAGCTTAAAATAATCTCTAAAATTCCAATGGGATCGAAAAATCTTGAAGGAAATATAACGAATGTATATAATTTTTCTAGAATCGAATCGAGCATTTCAAATGCATATGAAAGAAAGTAGCGTGCTAACTGTATGCCAATTCTTGCAACCAAGTTCAATGATTTTAACTCAGATAAAGCCAAGGATATTTGTTAGTGCAGTGAGTCAATGAAAAATTCGGTGATCGGGATTTAGTAGTTTGAACTGAAGAAAAATCGCTCGTTCGTAATTGGCGAAACGAGCAAAACAAACTTCGGCAAAGATATGCATATAAAAATAACTACTCTGTTAGAGGCAAATAACTTTATATAACGGTAAATCAAAGCAGAAGTGAGTTCTTTGATTTTACTCGTTTTATTAAGATAAAGATTTTCATCTGTGTCATCCACTAATAGCTAAAAAAAAGTGAAAACGACTTCAGTGAAACACCCAACTAAAAACATAAATCACTACTCTGCGGTGGCTATCGATTCTGCAAATGTAATGACCGATTAATCGAGGACAAACCCATTCCTAGTAATTGCTTCGGGTCGAAATCGATTTAAACAGATTTACCGAGATACTAACTTTTTATTCAATCATCCATAATCGAAGCGAGTCATTAAACCAATCATCCAAAGAACAATCCGACATCGGCGATCCACTAAGTGAAAACTCGATGGTCAGCTGTATGTACGACCAATTAAAGCCGATGATGTTCCATCCCAGCATGCCTTTTTCAGACGAACATTGTTTCCTCTAAAGCGTCCCTCCCACTGCATGCCTCCTTGCTCTGGCCAACGTCCAGAAATTCTTCTAACGAGCCAATCCAATCACTCAACCATTCCCCAAATGGATTACCGTATGTGAGCCATGTGATGACATTTCCTATCTTGCTGACATGGACCACTTTATGGATGGCCTTAGTTTTCCGAGACCCGTCCATTTATCATCAACGGCGAAAAACACCCGTAATGACGATGCTGCATTACGTACACAACTTAAACTTTTTCCGGTAGATTCTGGTGGTGGCATCATCAGCTTCCTTTTCTTTCCGATGAGCTTTTTAAGACCCCAGTAATTATCTTGGATTAAGGTCTGGATTTGGAATTAATGGGGACAGTATGAGTGCCACTGGAGTAGGATAACCGTGGGAACGGACCCTGAACCCAAGAGTAGTTCAACAAAGAGTTAAAAATTAAGAGAAACTCTCAAAATGAGAAATTAAAAGAACGGCAATAACTACCACATCTACCAACTTTATGATAGAAACGTCCAAACAGTTAGTTTCAAGAGGTCGCATAGACTCCCATGAATACTTCGCAGGGCGCAGATAATAAACTACGTCGGATAAACAATAACAACTCATCGAAAATCGTTGGTTTGATTCTTTTCCCACTAATAGCATTGCAGTGAGTTCAGAGTTTCACTTATAAATGAACGTTTAAACAATAATTCTGTTCCATTTCACTTATCAAGCATAAGTAAAGAAAACTGAACAACATTTTCAGGAAAGAATCATCTCCTCGCGGGTTTGACCTCCTGCTTTAATAGAAACATTTGCGTAGATTTAAAAAATGCGTCGGCATAAAACTTTTGTAAATACAGCATACAATAAACTTTTCAGTCCTAAAAATAAAATTGTGCGAAAAATGCAGGAATGTGGAGTAATTTACACTACAATATGTACTCGTAAGGAGGGAACGATTATATCTCCAAATCGAAAGCTTCTAAAATTTAAATAACGTACCACAGCCTTAGTGTTAGTAATCATGGCAAAACTCAGAGGTAATAATATAATTTACTATAACATTAATGACTAATGAACTGACTTGTTGGAACACTTTCTGGATTCATTAAGGATGACTATGAATTAATTTTACTACTGCAATGATTAGTAACATATTTCTTTTCTTGAACGTATTCATTAAGTACCTCCTCTTCGTAAGTTAAAACCAGTGATTTTAAACACGAATTAAAATCTTACCAAAATCCAAAGTCTACATTATGTTCCATGCATAGCATGCTGAGCATTTTACTTACGCATTCATAAATTATGGGCGGGTTAAATAACATGAATGCTGGGCATATCCCATAAAAGGTACCTGAAAAAATAGAAAAAATTTCGGTTAAAAATTGGTCAAGCAAAACATCATCACACATTCACTTTAAATGACCATTATTACTTATTTAGGTAAAGTGCAAAGAACTTTTAATTGAGATGAATTGATCCACAATCCGCTTTAAGTGAATGAAAATTAATCCATTGAGGTTTATGTTTATAACTAATTTTAACCAAATTTATCACGTAATTTAAAAACAACGAATCACAAAAGATAACTAGAACATTGAAAACGAGAATCGTATCTACTACCATCCGATATATTTCGGAAAAATATACAGAGGCATAAAAATTTCAGACAAGACACGACTTCACTTATTAGATATTAGTAAAGGGCAGAAAAACGCAAAGTAAATCAGTCTTAAAACTAATAATAAA
>KZ308378.1:608654-625654 GCA_000376725.2 Ladona fulva
TAAAATATTAACTATTTATTATTTATAAAACTTTAATTTATGAGGTTCAGTTTCTCATATATATATATAATGCTCTAATGAAGCCATCGGTAAACAATGACTCTGAAAAGTAATTCTTATTTTCAATATCTAAAACAAATAACAAACAAAAAGACAAATAGTAGATTCTCCTTTCTTATCCTTTCCACATATTTTATCGCAGATACTAACAAAGTAACCACAAAGCAATATCTATATCCTCAAAGTTACGACAGATTTAAATTGCTTACGAACTTTATATAAACCTTGTATTTTAAGCTACGTCCAGTTTGGGCAGTGGCACAAAAACCTAGAAGGCATCAGAACTGTCACCTTCCTTTACAGTCTGACCTCACAATCCCTCACATACTTCCGGCAATGCCAACAACTCTCTGTCCACATTTTCTTGAGCGCTCTAACATTCATTCACCCATCCATCTCCCTTCCACCACTTCAATTTAATACCATTAGTCCTCCATTCATACTGATTGTGCATTTGGTGCCTTCCCATGACAGCCTACCGAGAACTCAGGGCCACACACCACCCCAATCAGACACCTCAATTCGACTTAAACTTCACTCAAATTTACCACTTCCACGAGTCATTTGGGCCAACTTCTTGCTAGTTACGAGCACGGCCGCCTCTCTGCGGAGTTCTCTCAACTCACCGGGAGTAGCTAACTCTTTCCTGTTGACAAACCCTTTAAAAACAAGAATTTCTGGCCTACCGATTCCAGGACTTGAACTGCTACCGAAGCATTCGGAGAAGTCTGCAAAGTTGAGATTAACCACTTGATTGATTGACCATTTTCCTTATTTCGCAAAACTTATCGACTCTGGCAAGAGATTAAACTTCCATCCAGGATTCACCCTTAGATAGGTAACTTACTTTCTTCCTAATTATCTTAACGCCAAACTGAACCATCATTATGTTTTTCTTCGCCAGAATTTCCAAAAAGGGAGATTTCAAGATGTTTAGGGGACTAAATAAATAAATCTTCATCCGGCGAGATTGGGAATTAAAATTTTCCTCTCCCATCGAACCCGTCATGCTTATGATTATTTGAAAGATTTTGCCTGAGGAATATAGGAAAAACTGTGGATAAAAAAACTAAAAAAACTCGGGAATAGATTATCCTCAGCAGGGAAACACCCACCAATAAGGGGACGTGAAAGACCAGCCCCACTGATCATTCAGCAAAATATGATGTTTTATAGATTATGTAAGATCGGTCAAATAGTGGTTAGNAAAGGGAGATTTCAGGATGTTTAGGGGACTAAATAAATAGAATCTTCATCCGGCGAGATTGGGAATTAAAAGTTTCCTCTCCCATCGAACCCGTCTTGCTTATGATTATTTGAAAGAGTTAGCCCGAGGAATATAGAGAAAACTGTGGATAAAAAAACTAAAAAAACTCGGGAATAGATTATCCTCAGCAGGGAAACACCCACCAATAAGGGGACGTGAAAGACCAGCCCCACTGATCATTCAGCAAAATATGATGTTTTATAGATTATGTAAGATCGGTCAAATAGTGGTTAGCATTTCTCCAACTCTAGAAGCTTCGATAATCTTCGTTAAGTGCCAAAGAGTAAAGTCGATTCTTAAACAGGCAGCAGACCTTAAATCTGCGAAATAAATATCTATAAGACATTAATGGAAAGGGGTGAATGACATTCTGAAACAAATGGAAAGAGAGGAAAATAAAGCAAAAATCGCTGAAACTACCACTTTGCAGCATTTAGACTATCAGTGTTAAATATACAAGTAGTGATAAAAATCATATAATTCACCCTAAAGATCTATTATTCTCTAACGCCTAATTTCCGAGAAGGCCGCGATTATTCTGGATAACTGAACGATCCAAAAAATTTTCAACTGGTTATTATACAGAAAAAATGAAATATTAAAACAATTGTTTAAATTCCTGGCGAAAGGTAAAAAAGTCATAATCTTGGCAATTCAAATGGAATGACATTTAAGGAATACCTCGGCATTGGAAGAAAAATGTTCTCACTCAAACTCAATGAGAGGGATCAAAGAATGTAATAAATACATTGTAATCAGTGGATAAATTAATATTAAGCGACTGTGAATGAATACCATGTCTACAACTATACCAAAATAAAGTGATAACTAATAATAACTTTAAACTATAGTGATAATCTCTTATTGATTACTTAAACAGGCTTTGCCTTCTAAGCAAATTTGTAAAATAAATTTTCTATAAGCTTCACACCTTGCAAAGATCCTCGGAAATTCGCCATCAGTCTCAAGATTGTTCGAATCAACTATAAAGGAAAATCCACGTTGATTTTTCCGGTTCAAAACATCCTGTTTTTGTTTTCAAGATACATATTTTCTACACATTCCCATGGCAAAATTCAGATGACAGCAAGCAACAGAATAAGTAAAACCATGCAGAGAGAGAAAACCCGAAGTACCGCTTGAAGTTATACAGTGAAAAGCGTCGCAATGCCCTTTTCCCGGAGAAAAATCGAAGTAGTATGTAGAGAAATGCGCTTTAGAAATTGACGAATATAACCAGAAAATGGTGCCCATTACCAGCTTAATGAAGACGGCAAATAAATTTTGGGATTTCTATCTAATTTTGACGAAAAGTAAGATAGCTTTAATGTTAACCAACATAAGAAAATATAATTTAGGAGAAATCGCGAGTTTTTCTATCGACACATGAAAATTAGAGAAAAAATCACCAATACCAAAAATACAGAATTGATGAGATTTTTAATGAGCTGTTAATGAGTAAAACATACTCCAAAATCATAATAGCGTCCTCAGTTTTTATTAATCGTTTTCTTTGAAACTTATTAACCACATCCTTTTGGATAAGCTTTAAAATTTAGCAAATGAAATCTAATTCCTTAATCGAATCACTGCATGTACATACAATCGAAGAGGACAGGACAATTAAGAATTACGATGGGAAAATCTAGCGAAAAGAGAAAACGAAAGCTTCGTACATTAATATTACATCTACTTTAACGGAGTATCAAAAAAACTTTCGATTTTATAAAAGAAAATCATTTTGAGTACGCATGACTTCTAATTTGTGAAACCATACTTTCTGTAACAACATTTTGAAAGAAGGGAGAAAAGAAATGGCATTTTCCACTGAGTTTTAATTAGTCGAAACCGGCAGCTTGAATAAAATATATGTTCTTTTCTTCTGATATTCATTAGAAAGACAAACTAATTAATTTGGTAAAATAGTGAAGTGATGAAACGTTCTCAAAATATCACGCAAAGACAAGAGTTTTCGTCCTTATGATATCCACATACTTCGTACCACTAGAATCCACTCCTGGTGTAACATCTAAACGATTAATTTCGTCTCATTCTGCAGAGGTAAATTTTAAAGTTACAACGCAATTTTAAATTGATGACAAGTGGCGCAAAAACGATGTCCCACTTGCATTACCAAACTTAAAAGAAAAACGGGCGCACATTCCGAATATCTTTTCGCGACCTTTTTTACGGATAGAAAAAAGGCAAAGAGGAACTCCTTTGTATGCAGATAAGGCCACGTGTTGTTGAGTAAGACGGGAGCCTTTAGCACCTGGGACCATTCTGGAGCCACTGTTCTGGTTCGCGAGTTGTGAAGTCTCCTTCAAAACTTGTGCCCTCCCGACCTTCTCCCACCTTGCCACCCCTTCCCCATCCCTCCCATCGACCATGATGAGCATCGATCCCGAACCCGCGGCAGCGAGGAGCGGCCGAAGAGACGTAGTTTCCTCCGACAGGACTAGAACTACAACAGGGGCCTCCGAAAAAGGCGTGCGCTTTTGCTAACATGCTTATCGATCACACCCACACCATGCCATGCATACATTTGCCATCATTTTCTGTGAAAACCATCCCTTTAATGCACACTACGTAGGCTTACACTTTGTTATTACTCTTAGCATATTTATTAATCCAATATTTCATCTTTATTCTATACTTTCTTATTCCTTTTCCTATTCTGTTTAATTATATTTCGCTGCCTACTTATAATTTCAAATCCAACATCCGTTTTTATCAGAATTATTTGTTTGGAATTATGCATTTCTTTTGTCTATTTTTTTCCCTGCTGTGTTGCTGACACTTTTCTTTTCATACTTCCCCCTCTTCTTTTAAATTTTAGTTGCTACTGTCAGTAGGTTTAGCAGGTTTTTCACGCCACCCTTCACGTGGATGTTTTCCTGCAGGGTTGAAATTTTTCCCAGGTGCAAACTTAGTTTTTTTTAACCCACATAATAGTTCCTTCTTCTGTTGCTTTTCTTTAGATCAACTCCCAATACCTCTTTCATTCGATATGTAATGACTAAGGGTTAGAAGTAAGAAGAGACTAATAAGTTCTTAAACTATTATTTAGTTTATTAACGAAATATTAACGGCTCGCCAATAAAATACTTTCAAAGAGGATTCACTCCAAAAAAATATTACACGAGGCAACAGTTTTTATCTAAATGAAGTAAAATATTCATAAAGAAAAGAGGAAAGGCTGACTTTTACAATTTATTCATACATTTTGATCCCTAACAAATAGAAAGAAAAATTGTGTTAATCTCAATGAATGGGAACGCTTGAACGTCTGTTGATGCTTAACTTGCTTATTTTGGCCTGGATATGGCCTTATGACAAGCAAAATAGTCTCAAACAGTTAAAGATATTACAATTTACATTCGTAAAGCTTAAATTCGAAAATTAACAATACAAATGAACTAATCCTACAAATAAGGGAAAAGTTAAGATAATTTTCTACATCATATTTACATACATCAATGAATTTCGGCTTAATTATTTAGCGACTTGATTAGTCTACAAACGCTATTGCTCTGTAGACAAATGTAGCAGTGAACTATCGGTGGGAGAGAACGCAGAAAACATTTTCTAGATAGAGATTTCAAATAAAAAAAACTTTAATAACGAAACAAGGAAATAATAAGATAAGACAATAATGTAGGTGACTTGGCACGATAAGGCGTGCACCTAGAAAAATTCCCCAAGAGAAAGGGACATGAAAAAATCAGCAACAAACCAGCAATTGGGATACCCGGTCCCGTTAGACTATTGTCATGGCCGTTTCTCCTTGAGAATTTAATTATGTGATTCATAAAAAGAAAAATATGACACAAGGAACAGAAACATACGTGCATTTTGAGCCGAAACCAATAAGACCCTCCATAAAAATAAACCTTTCTATTCTCGCGTATTTTATGGCGTTCTTTAAAACAAGAAAAAAAAATCGTAAAAAAATTCCGATAAGAACAAAAAATTCTGCATCGATTGATTTCGTACCACTTCGATGTATATTTCGTATAATCTTGATGAACAAACGGAAATTATGATCCAGTAACACTTTGAAAATAAAAACTAAAAATTCCGATGACTAATTCATCGCTAAATTCTGATGGCATACCGAATACGAACGAATAACAGAATACGCAGTTGCGAGAGGAATTCTCCGCTTAAATCCCTCGAGTAATTAATACTTGACTAGGATTACTTTAACATCGGCCGCAATAGCTTAAAAAACAAAGTTATACGAGAGAGCGCTGATTTTTTGATGAGTTGGCGACGAGGGATTTCCTTTCCATTCCCACCCATACCAAACAAATTCCAGGGGTAATTTACGAAATTCCTCTCGCGCCCCGAATAATTCCAAAAACTTGTTGCTGGATAACAAATGCTTTCAGAAGTTTTAACGACTATATTGTTAATTTCCAAACTAATGCATTGCTCCCTTTTCAATGAAACTCAAAATAATTTAGCATGGACTATATTCGTGATTAAAATACAATAAATGC
Source organism: Ladona fulva (assembly GCA_000376725.2). NCBI lineage: Eukaryota > Metazoa > Arthropoda > Insecta > Odonata > Libellulidae > Ladona > Ladona fulva. The sequence continues at coordinate 614,487 of KZ308378.1, forward strand.
ACTAAATAACGGCTAATCAATCACCTTAATTTAGTGGAAACGAGAATAACGAATCCTTAAGTTGACCCTATCAGACTCGGAAACAATGAACGATATTTAATTAAACTTATATGGGCACGCAATCTTTTCTTTTAGGTATATTGTTTGAGTGTCTATCTGTAAAGTATTGAGCACAAAGGCCGGTTGGGACCTCATCCCCTCAGCTACGAATAGCTAGGAGAAGGAAACGAGGCTTACTAGACAAGATGAGGAGTGAGGTAGTTTTCCCTTGCTTTCCTCACTGAGCCAGAATGTTATAAAAGCGGAACAGGTCCATGTTAGTGAAGCACAAGGACTCTACGAGTAACACTACATACGGGGAAACCTTAATCAATGCCATTATTCAGTACCTCTATAGCTCTATACCTCAATAGCTTCCATATTTCCACAGCCATGAACAAGACTGAGACAAAAATAAATGAAAGATACACTATTTTCTATCCTGTACCAAAAGACAAATGATATTTCCTTCATCAAGATATGGTAGCAGGACCTGTCTTTAGTGCAGAATAGAGGATAATGTCCAAAGAGAAACGGACATGAAAATGTCTGACGGGGCCGAAACACGAACCCGTCTCTCCCAATTCCCGGTTGGTTGCTATATTCATTGAGCTATCCCACCAGAACATTTTTGTCCTTGTTTCTCCTTGGGAATTTTCCTAGGTGCACGCCTTGTCGTCCCAAGTCACCTAAACCCTTTTCCTAGAGGAAATGTATTTTTCTCTAGGAAACATTTTCTGTCTTGTTCACGGCTGCGATCATATAAAACATGCAGAGAAATGATTGTTTCTGGATCTAGATGCTGTTACTTTTGTTTCCATAATTGAATTAAAAGTTTTATTTATTAAGCCATGGTGCAGCGCTTACACACTTGTTTCCCTTCAATTCCTAAAAGATGGTAACGAATTTTTTCCGAAGGATTCGCGCATAATCGTATTTAGAATAAACTATTTATTTGTAATCCACTTATTTTGATAGGAACTGCTATGACTTCGCTGTCAGTAACTTTCGTGCATCTTAGATAACGAAAGGGTGAATCACTACAGAAGACAAGTCCATTGCGTGGGTCACGACCAGTGACTCATCTGTGAACCCCGTTCCACCTCCTTCGACCGCCTCAACGGAAGAGGATAACCGGAAAACCTGGCGAAATCTCCATGTTGCCCTGGTGGGAACGAAATTTAACGCTTATTTTGTATTAACCGAAGCATTTTAGAAATACGGTTCTACCACTCTCGCTTTAATTAATATAAGAAGTGCATCAATTTACACAGCTTGTAACTTTACACTTTCAATAACAAAGTTTTACATGGAAACAGCAGCTACAAAAAGAATTTGAACCAGAAAAGATGGCAATAATTACGATCGATGAATTCATCGGTGAAAAATCGGAAAAAATGCGGCATCCTGAAACGGAGTATCTGAGTAGCCGAAAGTAAACGATGAGAACGTTCTATAGTTTGGGGAAATCGATACTATCCTGAAATCCGGTATAGTATTGAGAAATCCGGTCTTAACTTCAACTCTCCACCGATAGCTAAAGTCAAGGAGAGAGAAATGGTCTAACTACTGAAGATGAGAAGTGACGAACTCTTTCCTTGCCTTCCTCACCGAGCCAGAATACTGTAACCGGAGAATGTTCAAGCAAGGGTACCAGAATTACATCATGATTAACGCTCTTCGTAGCATTCATTGTGGAGTGAACTAGACGAATTCCATTATTCAGCATCACTCATACTTCATAACTTAACATTTTGTTCACAGCATGAAGACTACTGCAGCAAAAGGAAATGAAAGATCCTTTCTCCAAAACAAAGGAAAACATAATTATTCCATATATTGAGGTAACTGTGGCTATCCATCAACTTCAAACTGTATCACGACGGATTCAAGCAGCATTCGTGGAAAACGGAGTGATATCTAAATATAAGTAAAATAATAACAACAACTTGTACTTTCCACAAATATATTTTGGTTAGCAACCAATGGTTTCGAACTTTCAGTTCATCTTCAGGCTTAGGAATGCCCTAAGCCTGAAGATGAACTGAAAGTTCGAAACCATTGGTTGCTAACCAAAATATATTTGTGGAAAGTACAAGTTGTTGTTATTATTTTATTTGTAATGGAATTCCACCATATCTCGCTAGAGAATATTCATTTTTTCACACGCGAAGAAACGTGATATCGAATAGAAAAATCAACGTCATACTATAAATGTGAGAGTAAAATCATCATTTCAAACAACCTGCACCATGAAAGAAGTGATTCTGGAATGTTTCAATAGAAATATTATAGAGAAATGATGGATTATGAATGTTTGTAGGTATCCAGAGGGACTTTCCGAAATTCGTTATCCGCATTATTCAGAGACACTATAAGCATTTCGTGATTCCTCTCATTTTAGATTTGATGGAAACTTCATTAATAAAAGCATTGCTCTACCCAACAAGCTATTATGATCCTCGGAATACAGGGATGACTTCGCACGAAAAACTCGCAAAGACAATGGAAACAGCGACAGGAAAATCATGACGAGAAAATTTACACATTCCACGTTTCCAACATCCGACCTTCCCGTTCCGTACAAAAATATAATGAACGCGACTTTCATTCTGTGATGTAACTCCAGAACTTCTGATAAAGGATCATTAGTGGAACGGTACATTCTTGTTTAAATTGAGGCCATTCTCCATTTGTTTCTAAAAAGAAACGAATAGCCCGCCGTAAATAAAAATAATACCTTTAACCGAACTACACAACATGCTAGTTGAAATATTAACCCGAGTCAACTCCGCAACTTAAAAGAAATCAAAGACCTTTCTCTGCATAAGTATTCAGCCGGAAGGCCGGTTTGAATCTCAGTCTCTACCATTAGTAAACAAAAGCCATGGAGAGGGAATGAGGCTTACCAGGCAGTATCAGGAGAGAGGTGGTTTGCCTTTGCTTTCCTTAGCCAGAACGCTAAAGTGGCGCAAGTCAACGGAATTACAGTAAAGTGATCCAATGAATAACACTTCCCATAGCACTCAAGGAGTGTCTGGGATGAATTCCATTCATCAGAATCATTCATACTTCAATATCTTTCATCAGATCACATCCATGAACATGACAAGTGAACATTTAACCCTTTATCAAGACGTGGTAGCTGGAACCAATGATTTTTCGCAAGAAAATTAAATGCAATTTCATTTCGAGTAAAAAAGACATATTATGATCAAGAATCTAAACGTAAGCATGACAATTTTTTGGTGAAATTCGTAACTAAAGCGTAAAAAAATAATATGCTTCACATAATATTTAATACTATTAATTTGATCTTAGAATCGCTAACATGAGAGACCACTGAAAATACAGTATTAAGACCAGTACCACTGAAAATACAGGAATTAAGATTCGAACAATCTATCTCTGTGTCTGAGGATCAAGTTGGTTTCAAAGCAGGTATAGTAGATCAACCACAGACCACATATACCGAGTAACGCAAATGATAGAAGAAAGTACATATAAATAAGAAATCCATCTTTTATTCATAGATTTGAAAAAGACGTATGATACTGTTCCTCAAATAAAACTTTGGGAAGCCCTTGAGAAGACAAATATTAGTGCAAATTTTATGTAAGCCATTAAAAATGTCTATAAGGAGAGTAAAATAAAGTGGGAAATAGAACATTCCAGGACTTCGAAGTAAATAAGGGGTTGAAACAGGGATGTTGCCTCCCACCAACTCCTTTTACGATATAACCAGAGCAAGCTTTAAAATAGTGGAAAATAAGTTGCTACGCCATGGGAATCTCTTTGGAGGAAAATAATTTATTTACCCTTTGTTTCGCTGATGATCGGATAGGATTCAGTCAATGATAAGATAACTTTTAATAAATTCATGCCCTGCTTGGTTGTACTCCAGCAAAAATAATCTTAAAAGAATTGACGCACTCGATAAGAGAATATTAAAATAATACATGTGTATTGGCAGAATAAAACAAGACCTTATTCTTGAAACAGGACAGCGGATATGACACTGTCGAGAACACAAGTACCTAGGGCTAAAAGTAACACAAGATGAAACGCTAGAGAAAACAATTCAAGAAAGATGCACACTTTCATAGAACAGCCATACAGTTGCTTAATAGCATTCTATCGGATCAAACAATTTCGAAGAAAAACAAGCATAGGATCTACAAAAACATAGTGATGCCGAAACATACAGCAGTGAAGTCTGGCCATTAAAAGAAAAGTCAGAACTCTGATAAGGGTAGAAATGGACTTGAAGAGAAGGACCGGAGGAATATCTCGACGGGCAAAAGTAATAGATAACAGAATTAGAGAAATTATGGATGTCCCGCATGATATATGACTTATGACATAAGAGGAAAGGGGCTGGAATGGCATGGTCATGTCATACTAATGGGAAAAGAGAGGCTACCGAAACGAGTCCTGATGTGGACTCCGATTGGGAAAAGGAAAATAGGAAGGCCCAGAAAGAGAATTGAAGGGATTAAAACAGAGATAAAGGAGAGGTCTAGAAGAAGAACAATGGAATGACCGAGAAAAGAGGAGAATGCGAATCGGAAGACGCCGTAGAGCGTTATAAAACACGTGTAGACGCAGTACACTCAATTTCTACTTCGTGCGATGATTCATTGAAGATGAAAGTAAACACATTTTCACCCAAGTCACCCTAAGAAAGGACCCCATATCATAATCAGCAAAATAAGGCAAAACGCGGAATGCGATACTACTTCGCGCGTGCCAATCCAGGAGGATGAGGTACGATTACAGAGGTACGAACCAAGACACGCCGTTTGATAAACGTCGCAACAACGGAAAGATTAGGGTCAAGGCCCGCATAGATGAGCTAGGTTTGAAGCCATTGGGGGAATGACGTCAAAGAGCTTTTAGAAAAATTTACAGCGGGCATACCCAGCGACTGGGAGTTGGATTTAATTAAACCTATTGAAAACTTACAAGTGTAAATACAGCGAGATTTGGAAGGATTTGGCAAAGAGCAAATCAGTTCAGAAAGCTAACGAAATTATCTTGGCACATACATATCGGCCCGAATAATTAGTAAATGCGCTTATATCTGCAAATACAAACACTGCTTTCCTGAGTTCTTGAATTCCAACCCTTCATTAACAACTATCCCTCACTTAAATTTCCATTAGAAATTAAGCGACCAATGAAGTTCGATCCAGAACTGAGACAGAAGAAAATAAAATAATTTCAAAACACATGTTCTGAAGACGACGAATATGATGGAGATAATGGTTGCTGAAAATCTAATATTAAAATTTACCATGCTGATTACTTACATTTAATAAAATTATTTTAATAATACCGAATAATATTGAAACTTTAGCTACTAAAAGGTTTGGAGAGGGAATGAGGTGACCAGGGAAGATGATTTTTGTAAAACACCAGCTTTCCTCACTGTGAGGCAGAATGCTAAAAGTGCAACAAAGGACTTCGGTGCAGTACAACAACAAAATACATTACACTTTTCATAGGATTCAATAAGGATGTTTATTGATGAGCGATTTCCGTCAGATAATTCATACCCCAGTAACAGTCATATCGTCGCAGTCGTGGATGAGACTCAAAATAAAATGAAAGATGTATTTTTCTCTATCTTGTATTAGAATAAACAACAAACCTAACATAAAAAAGAGTAAGGGCCAACTTCATAGACATCGCGTGGGTTTCGTTCTGACACTTTGTACGAACAAAATTTGTTTTGCTTCGGGACTATATTCTGCCGCTTAGCTAGGACATATCCTTCAATGGGATGGCGCGCCATGGACTTTAAAAGGACTATATTCAGACTATTGATTTATTGATATTTTCAGTAGAAACTCCAATCCAAAAGCCATCACCACTGTGTTAATCCAAAGAAAACCGTGCAATTATTTATCTACTACGCCTTGAGCAAAGTTTCAAAATTTAAAAACATACTTTTATGGAAAGATAACGGCAACTTTTTATAACGAAAGAGAAAGGGAGAAAATGTTTCAAATCTTTATTTTACAGAAATTATGTGGTACTGCGAGCAAAAGCTTACATGGATAATGTAAGTAAAAGGTATTATCTTTGCCGAGGTAAATGCAGAGCATCATAATATACTTTTTAAACATTAACCGCAGAAAATTAAAAGAGAAAGGGTAATGGCGATGAATAACTTTCATATTCACTGACTGCAGAGAAAAGAAAGGTTGCCCAGTCGTAAATAACTCTTTTAAAAACTAAAAGAAAGCAAGTTTTGTCCGCATGTACCTCACGTAACCTCGCGTGGTAAGGAAACATCTATAATTAGAAGCTCGATATGCATAAACAGTGAACAATTCCTACACGAGCCAGCTCGTTGGTTTCCAGCAATCCAATGTATTTAAGAGCAAACGGGTATAAAAATAGGTTTGATATATTTATCACGAAAAGGGAAAAATTAATGGAAATCCTAGAAACTTATTTTTAAGGGAATTAGGGAGTAACGATAACAATACTTAATTACAATATACTACCTTGGCGAAATTCACGTAAACAGAATTGTAGTTTCGCTTTCGTTGTAACGTAAAATCTCTAGCATCCCAAGGAAGAATGGACTTGAAAAAAGTCTGACGGGACCGGGAATCCCTGCCCACAAAGTCTCCCGAATGGCTTGGAGAAATGTTCTGCCGGGATAGTTCAACGGACAGAGCACCCGACCGGCAATTGGGAGACCCGGGTTCGATTCCCGGTCCCGTCAGACATTTTTCAAGTCCATTCTTCCTTGGGATTTTTCCTGGGTGCGCACCATCTTGCGCAAAGTCATCTTTACCCATTTTAGTTTATCTCTAGCATCGTTTAAATTAGTGCATTATGGGCAAAAAGAATAAGAACAAGTGAATCGAGTGTGTTTACTTGAGTAGGCGTCATACAATTCCCATCCATCCTTGGATATAGGAGTGAAATGAATCAGATTTACCACAGCATACATCTAAGAAACAAAACAACATAGATGTTTTAGTTATCTATATAGCTCGTTTTAGTATCGACGACGGCGATATATTGAGAAAATTATAGAGATTATGGGGAAAATTAGAGTGAAGCAACTAAAATAATTTCAAAACAAAACAATTAACTGAAAATACTCATTCCTAAGATTCCCCTTGGGATAATTTAACTTTATTCTACCATACATAACTTAGAGATAGCGTACAGGAACATACAAAACCTTTTGCTGTATTCATGCAACGAAATCTACATTTGTGACGGATGATATTGATATAACCTAAGGCGTACCTCAAGGCAGCATAATTCTACAGCGTAAACTCTTCTATTCCTGACCTGACCTGAGCGACGAGATAGATAGCAATGTAAGAATATTTGCGGAAGACTCCGTAATATACAGAGAAATAGCAATTGAGTAAGTTCGTATTTCTCTATCAAACGATTTAGCTCATATTCAAAGGTGGTGCGAAAAATGGCACCTAGATCTTAATGTAAGTAAACACCCCGAAGTTGATTTCTTCGAAAGAAAGCAATTCCGTCAGAATCACTCGCACAAAATTAGTGGAATGAAAACAAATGTAGTCTACTGAGTTGAATACCTCGGAATCAATCTTACCGAAAATATCACCTTCACAGAAAAATTTGCGGTCAAGCAACTAAAGAGCTCGGTTTTATAAAGCGCATTGTAGGTAGATGCGATGAACGGGTTACATAGCGATTTAGCGAGTTATTTCACCTTGGTCCAGCCCCATCTGGAATATGCGACGAATATCTAGGAACCGGCGGGTGAAACGTGTACCCGCGAAGCCTGGAAAGTGCAACGCAAGGCGATACAATTTGTTAAAAAATGCTACGATAGAAAATAACGCAATTTACGCAAATGCTCTCAGACTCAGGTTGGGAGACCTTCAAAGGATTTAGAAGCTAGGCTGAGATTACTTGAAACATTCTGAGAAAGTAGATTGGCGGAAGCCGCAATCAGTATTGTGCGACCCCCTGCTACTCCGGACGATCCGACAATGAGCGTAAAATAAGAGAAATGGATGCGAGGACAGGTCGTTTGAGGGACTCGTACTTTCCGCGAACGATACGCGATAACAATAAGCTAAAGAGGTAACTCGAACGCTTGATGAATACGAGTACACCCCTACCACAGGCCGAAAGGCGGCTTGCAGGATATTTACGTAGATGTATAAATATAAAAACAGCAAATCTCTATAGTACCGGTGACCAGATTTGAATTTTAAAATACTACCAAATTTCTTCCAAATAAATAAACGATTAATGGGATGGAACTTTCTAAGGGAAATGGCAATATTGAAGAGTATCCTCCCATAACATCCAAACCGAAACGATACAAGTTTATGCACTACAATACACATACGATCATCAATCCTACAACTCCTCCTAAACTATTATAAGACGCACAGTAAAGCGGTACTTCCTGAAGATAATCTCGAATAACGTCAACCCCCTTGTCTTGTGTAAGTGGCGCATTTGGTATTAAAACTTTTCCAATCCCCGAGAGGATGCATGTGAATAAGTCACGTGAACAAACCACACTATTGCGAGGGTCTATCTTCCAACTCCGTCGCGACAACCAAGCGGAACCAGAAAAGCACGCGCTCGTGTTAGAGGACGACTTAAGACAGAATAAACAACAAGTACTGCGAAGCCTCTCTTTGTGGCAGTATCAGCGGATGCAGACGATATGTTACACAAGAAAGTTTTCAGCTGGAACGAATGGCGACATTGAAAATGTTTGATACACCACTGAGTATTTAGTTTTCAAATATATAACAGGTGTGTAAATGCTTTCACCTTCACTGGGCCGCATTACCTCTAGTAAAGGCATCGCGGCCCGCATATGTGCTTCGCTGTAGAAACACCTGCTCGAAAATAGTTTAGTCTAACGTTATACAAGAACGATATTTAATGTTCGCATTGAGCTCCAAGGCATTTTAAGGCATATTCTAACCCAGAGTTTCCCAAACTTTTCCTCCGGCGGAACACTTTATCAATTATATGATATAAGCGGAACACCTAGGTTACTTTTTCTGAATTAAAAAGCTAAATTCATACAAGAATTATCATTCTTCGTAAGTTTCCGCGGAACACTTAAAAACTCTTCGTGGAACACCAGTGTTCCGCGGAACACACATTGGGAAACCCTGTTCTAACCATAACTTCAATCCTAATCTTTCGATTACCAAGCTTTACGATACGAAGTTATGCGAAACTCTCAGCAAACCTTAGAGTCTTCCGAATTTAAGAAAAAGAGAAAAGGAGTCAAATATTTGTATCCAGAATTACCAATGACATGCTTGCTTACTAAAAGACTTACTCTGTCAACAAGGAAAAAGGCTTTCTTAGTACTCATGGTATTGCAAGAATGAGAGGGACCAATGATATAAATTTTTTCTTTGATTCCTACTTTACCATAAATAACTTTAATAAAATTCTTCTCAATAATTGACCTTGTTTAAATAATATCCACTTCAAATATATTCTGAAAGTAATTACTCTTCGTTGGATATTTTCTTCATTTATTGATACACGCCTTATTTTATATCACGTGTAGTAAGATTTTTCCTACCGTTTTGAATTACATAAGTTATTGTTATTATAAATGTTGACGGAAAATTGGAAAACTGTGCATCACTCAAAAAAATTAAAATCATCCTTTTCCATTCATAAGTAATTTAAATTAAAACTAAATAGGTTAATCTTATTGCTGTATGGATTCAATCCAGGGTGACATCAAGTCTAAATAGGATCAGAAAACTGTTGTTTATTGTAATAGTTGCAACTGAACGAGGGGTTGATAAGGCGCGCGACTCCCTGATGATGGGAAAAATTCTTTCAAAATAATTAGCTTTAAAGCACGACTTTTATTCACACGCTTTCGTACAGCCGAGCGGTTAGATATTGTCCAAAAATAAATTTTAACTACAGAAAATTAACACTTCTTTAGCCACGGAAGTGTTTGAATTTCTTAGATGCGCTTCTATAGGCGAGTAGTAAGCATCTGAGAGCAAAATATTTTTCCTCTTTCAACTTATTCATCCAAGTTACCTCAAGAAGTTAAGCTCTTGGAATTAGTGTTGGATGCTCCTCAGAAACGTAAATTTATATAACGTTATTAAGTGAGGATTATAAGATGCACCTTGCCGTGACATCCGAGCTTTAAATAGCTTTAACACTTGTTGCATTAGCAAACGAGGAATCTGAAGAAGGTAAGCACTTGCACGAACATTTCATACGGTTTCCAGTTGGTGTCTGAAAGGCAAAAGTTGGAGCATTCTTGCGCATGATAGTCTCACATGATGCGCCGACATATCCAAAATGTAAGAAATTAATTAATTAACCCCAATTCCACAAAAATATCGACCTTGATATCCATGATAAAGCATGTTCAACAGGATTAAGGGGATACGTAAATAACCATAAGGGATATTCAAAGAAGACTATTCAAATGTCACATAAGTAATCTTTCACGTAAATTCACGCGACTAATTATGGAATAAAATAATAAAATATTGCATTGGACCGTGAAAGAAAGAGAGACCTATTTTTACGGGAAACACCCAATGGTAAATAAGCCCTTGGATCTATCGAGTAAATCATAAGTTATTTCAGGTTTATGCCATGAACTTAACTATGAATCTTACATTCTTAAGTAAGACGAATCTCTCTATCCACAACCCAAAATTTAGCAACCATTACACCGGTTAAAAACCATACGATGGTTGATTTTGTAGCTAGGGCCTATTACTAGTTCTGAAACCCAGTCGAGGATATTCACAAACACAACAATTCTTCAGCACTATTTATTTACCTTCTGATAATAAATACTAGATTAAAATGGTTGTTTGGTGTATAAATTATGTATTCTTATTATGCAAATTTTGTATTTAAAAATTGTTGTTTGATGTATAAATTATGTACTTTTATTATGCAAATTTTGTATTTTTATGATATTCAATTCATGTAATGCCTTTTTTATGTAATTTATGAATGTAGATTTTAACTTTAGATAGCCGGACAAGATTAATTATGTAATCTTTTGGCCATCTCAAGCATTATACAAAATGTTATATGTTTATTTTATATTATTTTGTGAATGATATTTTTGTATAAGATAA
>KZ308378.1:625835-714100 GCA_000376725.2 Ladona fulva
ACTTCTGTGATTCACTTTACCTCGCAGTTACCTTTGCTGCATGGCGGCGGGTGAACTTTTCAGTTAAGGGACTTATTTTTGTATGGATTCAATCCAGGGTGACATCAAGTCTAAATGACAATTATAATTAGTTTTCGTGAACCGTTGAGAGGCTAAAAATATAAGCTGATGACAGTGAACGTATCCATATTATCCGTTTAAAGGTTGTAAACAAGGCTAAATGTCAAGGTCTTAATTTCCTCTCTAACAACGGTAATACAGTACTGTGTTTGATAGAAAATATACAACAGAAAATAAAAGCAGAGAAGTGTTCCCTATTTACCAGGAATGGACCCTTTTTCAGAGAAGTGTTCCCAATGTAATGATTATGAAACACTTTCGTGCAAATTATAAATTTCGTACCAAATCATAAGGTGAGATACCGATGATTTGAATTTCATCACGACGACAATAGAATTGAGCTGTCGTAATTGACGTAAATAATGATTAATCAACATTACTAACAAACAGAATTCGCATTTATTTACAATAGGGCCTCATTTCTTAAGCCTAGGATACATAACAAGGACAGTGTTATCTGATTACCGCGTACCGCTTTAGTTCGCGGTTCGCAAACCCTCATGAATACACTTTTTTTAAACTCACTTTTCGAAAATTTAAGTTCCTAGTCCTGGAATTGAATTTAAATGATACATTAAAATGTTGCGTTGTAAGCGAAATTTGCGATTCAATAGCATAGCTTTCAACTGTCTCCGAACGCAGCTGAGATATCCATCTTTTTTGCAGATACTTATTTTGAAGATCGGAACTGTGGATTTCCGAACTTCATACCACTGCAAGCCACATATGCAGGAATATTACAGTAAGTATTGGGAGCCACAATTCGTTTTAGTGAAAATTAATTACATAAATATCCTCTGCAAACATCACACAGATTAAGTCACAGATGAAACAGACTATTTCAGTGAAAATAAAATATAACCGCGAGGAAGAGTAAATGTAACTGCGTGAGATTCTTTTCACGTTACGTTTTTATTGTTCGAGAAACGCGAGAAACAATACTTGTAGAGCAATAAAATAATTAGCGAATTAGGAAATTGGATAAGGAAAAAGTAGTCCTCGGTTACGTGAGAATTGTGTTCTTTCTCAATCTGATAAAGAACGGCTGATCCATTTCGAATCATTGATTTTTTTGAGAATGGGCTTCCAAGAGATTATGAAAAGTGGAAACATCTATGTAGTGTTTTTAACTAAAAGGAATGGAAGAATTAATATTAATATTTTTACTTGTAGAAGAATTAATTTCACTGGGGCCTCGAAAAGGTCATTTGCTGGTTTGAGATTATATTGTGTGTTTGTAACTGAGCCAATATGTGTACCCATTGCAAGGGTTGAATATTTTTTTATTTCCGAAAAAAAATGATCAAAATATCAAAAACAGAAATGATATCCCCTTGAAAAAAGTCTGTCGGGACCGGGAATCGAACCCGGGTCTCCCAATTGCCGGTCGGGTGCTCTGTCAGTTGAGCAATCCCGGCAGAACATTTCTCCAGGCCATTCGGGATACTTTGTGGGCAAGGACAATTCTTCCATTCCATCCGCCCATTCTTCCTGGGTGTGCACCATCTTGCGGAAAGTCACCCTTACCCATTTTCCAGAAATGATATGTTTTTACTAATTTTAAAATTTTCCGGTTCTTGATACGGAGTATAATTTTTTCAGATAACTAAAATGTTTTCTGAACCAAAATCCCGACCTTATACGAAACAATTGTTGTGTGAGGAGTTACATTCATAAGAACAAGAAGCAGCTTGTGGCTCGCGAGCCGCGATTTCGCTGCCACTGATCAAGACTTAGGGCAGAAAATCTAAATATAATAACTAACTAAGATTTAGCCTTATCATCTGGCAGCGCTCGAGTAAATAATTTCATAAATCTTCCAACATAGAAAATGTACGTTGTTAAACCTATATAATAGCTAAGCAAACTCTGGGAGTGATTTTTTCATCATTTTTTTCGCTTGGCGTAATAGCAGGCCAGGCAGCGTAATACTTTTCATCCCAGTTTTCGCTCCGGTTCAATTAAAACGTAAACTTTCGGTCCAGATCCAGCTTAGTTCGGGAAGGAACCATCACACCTCGTTTTCGTTCCGAAAAATAACTCCTGTGCAAGGTTTATGATACACCCGACCCTTACACAGGATTTACATTTTAGACTAAAAGATTCTCAAGAAAATAAAAAACGGTTGAGTTCCGTTATCAACATTTAAATAATAAGCGAGTAGTTAATCGCCGATGCATGTTTTTATGAAATATATCCACACTGCTGTTACGTTTAAGGAGAATGCGAACCGATAATTGGAACGAAAAAAAAGCTGTTTCCATTTCCGATTCAAGAATTTCAACTTATTCGGTTCGGGTTCGGTTTGCACTCCAACAAAACTAACTGTTTTTTAAGTTTCGGTTCTGTTCCGGTTTGATACCTTGCGTAATCTAAAAGCGTAGTATGTAGACGAGAGAGATATGAAATGATTCCTACACTAGCTTGTGAAAAAGAGGCCGTACTGAACGCCGGAAGAGGCTGCAGGTTCCAAAACTCTGATCGCCTACGCTTCTGGATAAATTTTCAGAACATTCATGCACAACAGAAATCTTAAGACGTCGCAAGAACAGAAAAATTTCAGACATCTGTTTGGCGGTAGAATCTTCGAAAACTTCACCTTGTTAGCGAGGAAACTGCACATCCTACACCAAGAGCAAACCAGCGTGAATCACCAACGGCCAAAATACCTCGACAATCGAGATCAACAACCACAATTCAGCGGAAGGAAATCCCTCCCTTGCACCATGGCATTCGACTCCTTACGAAAGACGCAAAAAGGCGGAGTTGTGCAACGCGTCTGCGATCGATAGGCTGGGATATGCACTCCTCGAGGGGAAATCTCAGATCCGACCGACGCCGTATTACAAAAAAACGCTGTATTTTCGTCTGTTGGCGTCGCCTTCTTAATATTGTCTTCCACCGTTGCCAAATTACGGGCGGAAATTGCAAAACCCCACACGTAATGAGTAACAAGGATACTTGAGTCCAATGCTTTCTCGTACCCAGGGCGTTAGGGATACTATTTTTAACTCCTATTCAGGGATCTGTGTGGAAGAGCAGGTGCCCACGGGTGGGCGGGATGAATGAAAGATTCCCAGAACCGACGCTCAAGAGGGTGGGGCCCTTGATGTAGCGCAACTATGCCAGTACGATCGAAACAGAGGAATAGGACGGGAAATGCTTTGAGGAATGCGAGGAAGCCCAGAAAGCAACCGGGGAATTATGATTCCGATGGTGAATTACCGCTTTGGAATCGCTAGCTACCCAACGGATAAACAGAAGGAGCATGCGATCGTATCAGCCGTGATTAGTAACATGAGGGTCGATCTAGTGACAATCACCGGCAGACCATAAAAGAAGGTTGTTGAGAGACCGATGATGCGGAATCGGTACATTCACTAGACCGAGAAATAAATATTCTGGGGGCATTAGCAGGACAAGCGCATCTTCTATTAATTTCCGCGCTTAATTCTTTACAGAAATTATTGGAATCTTTATACGCGACATCTCCTCATTTATAAAAAGGCCTCAAATCAGTACTGAAAAGAATTAAGAGCAGTTCAAATAAACTAAGCATATGAAAGCACCGAAAAGCATTTCCGGTACACCGTATGTGATAAAAATCTTGGACTAATCCCCTTAATTAAACCGTAGTCAGTGCGCATTCTCTACAACTGGATATAGGGTTATTTTGGAGTGAGTGTTCCCAAATATTAATATAATAAATAATAATGTCAATTAGCCTTCACTGAAATTCCATCCCCTTTTATTTTTCTTAACAAAACCACATCCGAAAAAATAAAATTTAAATTTAATTTAATAAACATTTCAAAAATTTTCAAAATGTGCATTCTTCCCTTAATGGAGTCCATTTCCCGCTTAAATATAACCATTAAATATTTACCATATAGTCACGAAGGTTTCTCTTACAGTTATGAGAATTGGGTCCGTATAAAATTTTCCTATACAATCTAGAAACACGCATAGATGAAGTCATCCAATTCCACTTCCAAGAACAAATCATACATAGCTCTGACTCTAATCAGTTACAAAAATTGTAAAAACATCCAACTGTAGATGAATGGTTTGTGTAATTAAGAAAATAATGTCGCAAACGCAACAAGACGTTTAAGTTCTTACTCTTTTTATTGATAGTTCTGGATTACTTTACAACTTACATTACCCTTCCTCATTAAATTCCAATTCCTTCTCCTGACGATGAATTAGCGGAGCAATAATTCGCAACCTCATCGGTAAAAAGCAAACGGTGCAAAACTTTCTTCGCCGCAATTGGCATGCCTCAGTTTCACTTACGAAGCAACTTATGAAACGCGAAGATTCTCAACTCGGCGGTGAATTTTTGCGAAAACTTGACGTAACCATCTCATGACTTTCCAAAAATGCCGTTACATCACTGCCGAACTTTGATATCGTCCTTAGCGACGTATTAACGATGTTAACTGGCATTTACGCATAACCTTGATTACTGGATAAAATTGGAAGTTGCCACATCTTCCTAAATTTTGCATGTTTAGACGAAGGAAAATGTACAAAATCTGGGGGAAGAACAGAAACCCGAATAAATACCGCGGAAGTGAGTGGCGCAGAAAAAGTTTACAAGCGAGTTACCGGAAAGAGCAGTCGCTTCGATTACAAGCAAAAAGCACTTCCGCGGATATCTCCCCACAATTCAACACGGTAAACACTAGGCGCATCGATTCCGAAACGGTCAATCAGCACTATGATAACCGAGTTGGTAGGAAGCGAGTGACGTTTCCATGTAATCCCTACGTCAAAGAACCATTTCGAGCGAGTACAATCCGGGAAAAGGTCGCCAACACTCCAACGATCTTGTAGATATCTGCGCGGGCACATCACGAGCGAGTTTATAATGGACACCGTGGCTGCTTGCTAATAGAAAGAAGCGAGGAATGTGAGAGAGTGGAGAGGGCTTGCTTCCTTCCCCTCACTAACGCCCAAATGTCCCGAGGCCCTCCGTCACCGCTGCCACCTATGACGCAAGCCCTGACGAGCCTAAAAGTCGGCCTCTTCCCTTCCTTCCCTCTCATGAACTGAAGAAGCGACCTCTACAGGTAGCTCTCGCTTCGCTCCTGGCCCTGCCTACACCCTGATACTAGGTTTCATTCCTCTACGAGTAAAGTCTATAGATAACACTCGATTCCACCAATGCGAGCCAGCTCAGCTTTCGAATAATAAAAGCTGGAAATTATAACATGACCCAAACCAGGAAGGTTTACACCTTATATATTTCTGGGTACTGGGTACTTCTACTTTACCACATACGCTACTACCATAGAAACTTAGCGTGCCACAAGGAACGTCATTTCATCTTAAAATAAACACAAAATAAAATATACTCAACTGCTTCGTGGTAAGATTCCATGAAAAACAAATTAATCGAAACCATGACCGTCGTGCAATAACTATTGTGGCTTATAAAAGTTTGACTTTTCCTTGATCCTTTTGAAAATAAAATCTTACTATGAATCGTAAAAGCCCTTGGTTAACTTATTTTTACGGAAATCGTATTTATGGTGGTATACTATAGTAATAATTGTATATATCGACCAAAGCAGTCGAAGGACTTTGAGCAATACTACTACTAAAATAACTGTATATAGTTGATTCGTAGCGTAATTTGCTTATTATTCCTTTTAAATAAACATTTAACTATCATATCATTTTGATAACAAATATAAAATGCAGTCATATACAATAAGCTTTTAAGCAATACTTCCAAACGCATACTTCCTCCGCAAATTTCCTTAATTCCCCGAAAATGGATAAAACGAGAACTCATTGTAATACCATTGGCTTTGATAAGTCTGCCGGATAAATTTCAGAAAATGCGAACTAATAGTGTCACGCCAAAAAGATATGCTACCACCACAACAAATTCGCGTTCACTTCATCCATGCTACACAATTTCACATGAGCCCGCGATTTCTTGCACACACTAACATTCGAGCAGTATATCGGTCGGCAAATCGAATAATCGATTCATGGCACGATAGTCGAATTGGTGGAAGTCGGTGGATTATGTATGCCCAGAGCGTAGCCGATACAAGCTCACAGGTTTTTCAGTATAGTCGATTTCGATCGATAATCGAAGTAAGAGTAGAACATCGCAGAGTTATAGAACGACATATCGCTTGAATATAAATTAACCCTTTCGCTGCGTATTTGGATTAGATGCAGCTTTAGGACTATGAACATCAAATCGACTTTAGTAAGTCGCAGCGAAAAGGTTAACACGATCACTGTGGATCACTCCACCGTAGGAGAGATTAATGCAATTGGAATGGATTTACCCGCAGTGAACGTGTTAAACTAAATCCACTTCCATGTTTCACACAGTCTTATACAGCTATACTTGGGGAAATACTTCCCATAAAATGAATCCCAGAATTTCTCGATTAGAAACCTTGCTGCGATTCTGTAACCGAGCCCGTAATATATCGAAAACAATTCGTCGAAAGATTATAACGGTGCTAAACGATCCGCACTGAAAGGGACTTTCATTTGCACCTCAGACACCTACAGTCTCATCGCTAAGGAAGATGTCTCCAGGCGGCCGTGACGTCAAAGCAGCAAAAAAAGGCGAGCTAGGCGGAAAAGTCGCGGCTGAATCACGCGGGAGGCAAAAATAAGCACTCGGGAGCTCGAAACTGCTTCAACCGTCTCTCCGCTTCGGTAATCCCATTGTGAAAGGATGTTCGGATTATTAATTGTATTGGGCAGGAGTGCGCGTGGCAGCCTCGGAACCCTTTTTCCGAGACACTGGATTACTTCTTCGGATTTCGAAGATCGATATCTCGAATGGAATCGATGGGTCGCCCACAGGAGGGATCGGCCCTCGTGAAAATGGAGCAATGCATGAATAACGAGCATTAAACCCGGGAAGCGATGAACTTTACGGCCCGCCTGACCTCCGTTAGGCCTCCAGAAGCCATCGACCTGAACATTTTCGGTGGAACCTTAGCTGCTTGAGACGAGAAATATATTTCACGATACAATACTCGCTATTTTTGGGTGAAAATTTGGCAGACGATCTGAGATCTCAGATAGGAGGAGATGTGCGTACAAAAAATGGAGCATTGAATGTTAGGTAAATAGAAATTTTGGGAAAATTGATAAAACTCGAACGGTTTCGATTACATAAATTAGACCTAGATAAAATAGTGACGCATTTACATGAAATAGACCGCTAAGGATAATAATTGAAGGTAGAAATAAAGGTGGTTGTATGACGTAAATGTAGGGGTTAATTTCAACTACGCAAACTGAAGAATGTTGGAGCAATTTAGTTCTGAGAGAAGTATATAGATATAAATAAACAGCTTCATTCCAACGAGATTGAAAATAAGTATTATATAAATAAAATTCACGGAGGCGGTCACTTTGTGGATTCTTGATGACATCACCAGGAATTTTTTAATAAAACATAGTTTCGGCAACAAAGAAAAATTACGTTTATAATACAAGATATAATTAATATATAATTATATTGTGGATTCGTACACGTAATTTTTCTTTGTTGTTCAAAACCGTGTTTTATTCAACAACTCCTCGTGATATCATGTATAAGTTTCAGATTGACTATCCTTGAAAGAGACTTAAAAAATTACGTTGAAAACAGAAAAAATGACCTTAGGCATATAAATACCTCTAAGCCATATACATTTGCAGTGGAAAACTGTACGTTGAGCAAACATGAGAAAATAACGTTTTTGAAGCGCAGAAATCACAGATGATTGACAAAAATTACCCAAAAATTTACGAATGACTACAACGTTCTGGAAGAATCCCTGCTTTCCTACAGAAATGTATCATGTAACGCGGAAATTCAGAATTCTGTTCCGATGAGCAAAATTTAAATGAAGCAGCTGGTACATTGCCGATGAAAAATGAAGAGATGATCAATCAATTCCAGAACGCTCCATCTAGAACAGAAAATGCAAATCCTACCAAACTTCTCCTGCAGAAACGTTCAAGCAAACTGGTGGGCGAGGGAATATACGGTGATGGAAGGACGAACGTCGGCATTGATGAGAAATTGGAATACGGAATGATGCTCTCCAAACTCGATATGTGGCTCTTATTTTTTCAGTGCATAATGAAGCCTGAAAGCAATTTTCGAGGTAATCGATACACTAATAGCGGTCGCAATCGAGCAGTTAACATTTACTGGACAGCTAACGAGATTATCACGTCAGTTCCAACCCTGTTGAAGAGATTTTGAAAATAACATACCGCGTAACTGATTAACAACGTCTTAGGGAGAAAAATAGATCGACTAAAATAATGTCACAATCAACTATAAATAACTAACACGAAATACAGAAAAAACAGAGAATGCGAGAATTGGAAAAAAATTACATTCGCTGGAATATAACTTGATTAGTTACAGAGCAATGAAAAAAAACAGAGCAATTCCAGGGAAAAAAATTAATTATTAAAGATTATGATACAAAACTGGACTTAGTCCACGATTAAGAAAACAAAACGCGACCGGTTTCGAGGTAGTCAACTCATAGTCATAATCTTTAATAAGTTATGAAGATGTTCCACCATATATTACTATGTAGATATATTTCGTTCTAATGGAATTAAAGTTTGCGTGTACAGTAACATGTTACATAAGGGTTAGATGTAAGAAGGGGCTAGGAAGTTCCAACCTCGCCCTTCAATAAAGATTTTTTATCATTATTATTATTAACAGAGTTTTCCACTAAAAATAACTTAAAGATTCCGAGAGAATGGGAGTAGTAAATAGTTAAATGCAAGGAATTTGGGTTACTTTTGCAGATGAACAAATTTTTAAACGACGATGATAGCTATGGCCCAGATAAAGGAAAATTACGAATAACGAGAAGCAAAACTAATGCTGATGTCCAGAATAAGAACTTCATGGAACTTCATATTCTAAGGCTATAGAAATTTAAGACACTTCGACACCTGTTAGTGTACAATTTCACTTAACACATTTAAAAGTAACAAATTCTACATGCTCATTTCAGGTTAATAGACCCTTTGTGATTATTGCCAAGGATAACTTTTAATTAGAACAACCAATTTATAAAATAAACAGAAGGTTAAAAAATAATCGAATGCAGGCGTGAGGGTAACCCGAAAATATAGAGGGTCCTGTCTAAATTTTGCAACAGATTTTAGTACCTGAAAGAGGAAGCAAGGAGTGCCTCTTCCCTAACTCCAAAACCTAGTATATAGCAACGGAAGGTCACATAGGAATGAAAATAAGGCATGGAAAGGCCAAAGACCCATATATTTTCACCGTATAGAATTTGAAGTCGCTAACGACGACAAAGGGAAATTAATGTTATTAGACAACAAAAAACATCCACTACTTTTTCACACATTAACTCGCATTAGGTTTTGAAGTTCTGAAGTCTCATTGCAAACAATGCTTAAGATTAGGGCCCCGATGATGTTAAAATTTCGATCTGTGAATCAGAACTGCACATGACATGCATTGAAAGTTATTGGCATATGATTTGTCTTGCTTAAAATGCTAACATCTTCAAATTACTGCTGCGAAACAACTATTAAAGATTCCTGCTATGCGTAGTTGCTGTTCCTGCAACTCAATGTCTTGAAGCATGGAAACAAATTAAAAGTATGGTATTTCATGGTGAAAAATAGAGAAAAAGTTGTTTCATTTACCTTAGTCTCACTGTGGTTCATCAATGTGACATATGGACACGATTGGAGTATGAATGATGCTAAATAATAGCTAATGAATGCTGTGAAATTTATCACACATAGGCCTGGTATTGTATTGCTTTTTAGGATAAAATTAAAGATTACAGTTGATCGCCTACATATAATGGATTAGCATGGAGAATAACTATAATCTTTACCCTAACAAAATACTATAACACCGGGCCATAAGGTCTTACTGCTGCACCAACGGAACTTCTTCCTCTAATAGCATTCTGGCTCAGAGAGGAAAGCATAACAAACTACCTCACTCCTCATCTTCCTAGCAAGCCTCATTCCCTCGGGTGTTTTCGTGGCTAAGTGTGGAGATATTTGCTTTTCAAACCGGCCCTCGAGCTGAATACTTTGCAGAAAAATCGTTGTTAAAATAAACTCTTCGTAACCAATGCAGCCCCTTAGGAATTTGGAGTGACCACATAAAGGCAAATTTCCTGTATCTTTTAATCCACCTTCCTTCGAATAACATGCAAAAACGAAATAAAATTATGGCCGGCTACAAGTCTCTTAATCGTTAATTCATGTGCGTAATCATTTTGTGAATGAAAATAAATTTTTCTGCAAATTAAACCGAAATTACAGAGGGTTAAAATTAGAAATGTGCGCATAATCGACAACCTTTTACTGTATCCAAGCCCTGGACGAATATCAGGGCACGAAAGACCAGCAATTATATCAGCCATCCACAAAAAATCCCATCTCGCTACGACACCCCCAAATCCCATCCCGGAAAAATCCCAGTAAAACCCAACACCGGGCGTCATTACGACGTGCGGCCCCGAATTCTTTCCCCTGATTAATTGCCACGGTAACGAATATAGCGAGGCGATAGCACGCAAAGCGAGAACCGTTCTTACGTTATAGGGGAGGGGAGCGCACCGGAGTAGGAAGATGTTCTGAGGAGGAATCAGAAGGGGAGAATGGCCCACATTCCTACTTCCGCCCACGGTTTCTGCCACCCCTCCCGACAGGCACTCAGCCACGTATGTGAGCCACTGGATAGAAAGCCAGCAAAGATGGGAATCGCGGCCTGCGGTCTGAGAGAACGGCGGCACCCAACGCCACGCATGGGTCAACGACAGCCGCCGATGGCTATCGGAAAGAGCTCGGCGGATTTCTGCACTCCTTCCGTTTCATTGCCGATAAGCCTATTGTGACAGCCGAGCTCTTATTAACGCGTTTAATGATGAAAACGCCGACACGTGAGCAAGCCCTGGCCTTCACACGTTTACGACGCCCGTTTCAGTTTGCTACAAAATTCATAATTCCTAAGAGTTATCACTCACGCCGTCCTTGTTACCATTCCTCGATGGAAGGCATATTTTTCGTTTGTCTTTCAGTACGAAATGGAGAAAGGTGTAACTTGCATTTGCTTTATCCCACATCAGTCTTGCTCGCGGCTTTACGAAGGATAGAATGCGGAAGCTCATAAGGTATGAATCAATGTCAGGGACATTAATTTGGGAAACTAATTATGGAAAGCCAAGAAAAATGTTACTCATAGGACGTTTTCCACTCGGAGCATTCTGGCTCAAAGTAGAAATTACGGGTTAACTACCTCAAACCTCATCTTGGCTAGTAAGCCTCATTCCCTCGTCAGGACTTAGAAGTTAAAAGATTTCAACAAAGGATTAATTCACTGGATACATTTAGAGAAAGCACGTTCAGAGATGATATAGCCGATGTAATGCGTTCACCATGCTACACAGGCCGTTCCGATACTGCGAGAAAGATCAGGGAAATAAATGCTAGAACCAATAGATTCAATACTCATTTTTTCCGCGAACGATACGCGAAAGTAATCGATTAAGGAAATAGAATCATGGTGTATGCACCCCCTACCATACACCGGAAGGCGGCTTGCAAGGTACTTACATAGACAGGACTTTTCATAGCTAACCGTGGAGGCTTGAGGTCAAACCGGTCTCCGAACTGAATACGTTATACGATATAAGTCTATATACTCGTATATAGACATATTATTCATGCTTGGGACAGTCACAGACACATCGTCAAATTCACAGACATTGACGATGTTTTGTGGAAATACTCCATGTTGGAAGGAAAAGAGACTACTTTTTCCACAGGATTCCGCAATCCTTTGGAGGAAGTACAAAGTACTTCCTTCAAAACAGTCATGCTTTGTCGTGTTTCAACTTCTCAGCTTGATTTCGATCAAAACTTGCTTCTGTCGCATTTTAGCTATCACTCGCAACTGGAAGAACATAATTGAAGGCTGAGGAAAAATTCGTTTTCAGGGAGATAAGAACCGCATACCGAACCGCCGGGTTTTTAGCCCGACATATACTTACAGGTTGTGAGAGCCTAAAAGTAGAGGGCGCGCAGAGTAGAAATAATAGCAATTTTAAAAATTATCATTTGGGTAAAATAACCAGTTATTCTCACTCAGCAGTCAGAACATAAGAGAAAGCAACGACGGGAAAAAATCGAGCAAACCAGGATTTGATTCAATTGAATTTTAAAACACGATAAAAACATTAGTAATAGCAACTAAAAGACCAGTCGTAAAAAGATATCGTATTATCTTTAAATTAGAATTTTTGTTTTTTTAAATTTTGACTGACTTGACAACATGTTTCCACAACAGAAAGGAGCATCTTAAATATATATTGAAGTAGAAAATTTGGACTAATGACCTGTTAAGGCAAAGCTGGTGGGAGGCAGCCTGATGAACTTTCAAACTAATAAAGTTTGAGATCCGTATAGGTTTTCGATGGAGACGGCTTTCACAAGAGAACAATGGTAGGGCCCTTTTTGAGATTTCTCAGCGCTATCCACACTTTTCATCAAAAATTACCATCAATTTCATTTGCAGAATTAGTAGATCTCATCATAAGTGGTCAAACTTGTAATTACGATTGGAGAAACCAGAAGATAGATAAACAGGGAAAATGAGACAGTATTCGCGCAATTTTTAAAACTTAATCAAATATTTTTCCAGGAAAAGACAATAAAAATACATTTACTATGGTTCTATTAAGTGGAAATCGAAATTATTTTTTTTTGTGGGACATTTTAGATAAAGGAAGTACCAATTTTTAATTTAAGAAAAAAAAATCAGTTTAAATCGACTGAAAAATGTACGCATGTCATCATTAATCGACCCAACAGTTAATTTCATTACGTTATTCAAGACTATTCAAATGAAATAAATATATGAAAATTAGAGATGTTTACCACATATCAAACTTGAACCCTCTGCATCTAAGCGGGTAAATGGTCCAAATAATGGACGAGCCCTTTATCCAGGGTATCGAACCGAAAACAACAGTTACATCCGGAGTTAAAATAGAATCCGAACAGAAAAAAATTAAAATTCTTGAACCCAGACGGAAACCGAAAAACGATATTAATTCCGTTCCGATTTTCAGTTCCAAATACTACTGTTAAATAACTTGTAAATTGAGCGACTTGTGCTGAATGCAATATTTATCAGCATTAATCTAAAATTAATTCTTTACATTTAAATTTATCTGATCTGATGGATCGCGGTTTCTTTAATATCACAAATTATATTCTAAAATTTTATTTAATCTCATGTTATACTTTAAGCTACATATGATAAATAGCCTGGTGAATAACATTTTCTTGGTCTGAGCAGGAAAAAAACCGGTTCAACTTCGGTAGAGCGAAACCGAAACTGAACCGAAATTTATATAGGAACGAAAAATATTACGGTTCAATTCCCTGCCTTTATTTCCTAAAAATTAAAATTAAATTTAAAATTTTTACTTTATTAAAAAATTTCCCTCTCTTCACATCCGAGAATATATTCCCTTGAATCCAAACCTCAAATATTTTCTTCGTCAATTTCACATATTATTAACCTTATCAAAAACGCTTCTAATTTATTCTTAGACAACTACTTTCTAATATAATGACTTCCCTTCCGCTGAGCTACACTTTTAGTGCGGCCTTGACTACCTCAACGATGATAACTACGACAGAGACGCAGAACGTGACGAAATCAACCGCTGAAACACACTGTAACACAAAGCATTTGTTTTCCTCCGATTAACCAATCTCGAACGTCGACTAAGTTACTCATTATGACGACTGGGAATAACAGTAAAATAAATACGCTATCACCAGCCTCCGTTAGAGAAAAATACTACCATCAGCAATGAAACTAAATTATCTTCTCGAAACTGAGGTAAAAAATGCCAATTTGAAAAAGATCAGATGTTTGAATAGGCGCACATTTCTCAACAATTTGGTGTGAAACGTGGACCTTGCGAAAAGAGGACAAAAAGATTGTCTATGTGTATAGATAACAATATAGATTGGGGCATTTAAGATGTGGGTGCGGCGTAGAATGGAGAAGGTGAGCTGGGTGGATAGAAAAACAAACATAGAGGTGCTAGAAATGATTGGGAGGAAAGGGTTTTAATTGAAGAACGTAATAGAGGGTAGAATGCAAGGGAAAAGACAGAGGGGAAGGCAAAGGCAAAAAATGTTAGATGACATAAAGGGTGGGGTAAGTTACCAGGTAATGAAGGAAAAGGCTATGAATGGGGAATATTAGGGCACATGGACCTACCGAAAGGTAGAACACTTATGTTCTCAACAATTATTAGGTTTCTATTTAGTTTTAGAACATAATGCCCTGAAGAAGCACAAAAAATATTGATAATTTTTCGAAAACTTTTTGTGGAAAACAGCATCTTAGAAACAAAAAATATATGCGAACGAGTTGTACTTAACTATTTTTTGCATAGTTCCAAAATTATTGAACTCCCAATTTTATTTTCAGTTTCTTAAGAAGACATTCTTCTAATTCTATTCTCTACCTTTTAATTCTCTATATTAAATATACCTTTAAACCTGATTTCTACCGCTTAAATCCAGCCTTGCCTGAAACCAAATTATTTTAAAAGTTATGTATGGTATGTACTATAAAATTTAAGTGAGATATCACATATGGAATCGTATAATCTAAACATGTTGAACGAACTAAATTCTAGATTATTCTTCAGATTCTCCAGAAATATAATGCACTGAATATCTTTCATTTTTATTTCACTTTTACAGTAATGAAATCCTTTCAGACATACCATCATTGAATACAATTTAAAAACAAATACTAAAACAATACACGCTGATTGGCGCAGCAATGAGTGTTGGGACCCTAACTCTACACAGACAGGGAAAATACTTTGTTCCGAAGACTTTTCATACTTGTATCCCAGTCTTCACACACAATACATATAACCGATTTTAATAATGTTTCCCTTTATATTATCCATGCACGTCATTAATTATTTTTTCTGAAATTTTTTAGCTACTGCCACCAGATCATGAACCTACTCGCAGTGTGGAAATTGATACAATAATAATAACCTCCAATATCCTCAGCATTGGACACATTTTTAAAAACAAATACTAAAAGATGCCCTATCGAAGAATCTGTGGGTAGCAAATAATATTCGGGCCTCCAACCTATGCAATTGGGGGTCATAATCTCGGGGACCCTTCTGCATTGCGGGGTCTATCAGTACGCCCTTGCGGTGACTTACCGATCCGTAAGTATAACCCCGCCCTTGAAGTCACATTCCATCTCACCCTTGAATTATTTACCCATATTCTCGTCTCCTTTATCGAATAAACAAACCAGAGAACGTGAATTCCATCCAACGCTACGAGAATTACACCATTTAGGTTCCCGAACTCGGCGTAAATGCCACCTTTCCACTCTTCGCTTCCCAACTTTGGAATCGTTACCGGGATGACCCGTTTGATCACGCTCAGCTCCCACCCGAGGAGACAATGAAACAACACTCGAAAAGGAGAGCAGCGGTGAAAACAATAAAAAACCCTCCGGATTCCTCGTAATGAACCGCCGACGAGTTACCTTCTGGGTAGTCTAAACACCACCCATTCTATCGATTCCCTTCTTCTGAAAAGGTCGAACTTCCACTCCGCATGCTCCGTCATTCCCACGATTCATTCCATACTGATTAAAATTCAATATCCTGGAATGCGGCGTGGATGTGACGGCCGAAGAGTAGAGAAACGGTGTCGGCGAGCTTATTCGCGTGGGCATATGGACCCAGCATTCCAGTCTCGGCCCACACTGGGCGTGGCCTCAGCGCGAACACAGATCCTCGGAGGTCGAGGAAGATGAAAGCGGGAAGGGGGCGCCACGGACAAACGGCCCAAACGTGGATCTGGCAGCAATACCCATCAATCGATTCGTCACGTTAGCGGCTTTTTATCGCTCCTTACGACGCGAAACCGGCATCGCGGAAACCCGTTGGTTTATACGACCACTTGGTCTTCCACGGAAGAAGGGAACTGAAATTTTTGCTACGCTGGTGAAATTCTACGATCGAAATACGGACTTCGGGTTCGCAAATGGAAAACTTATTTAATTTTGCTATAAAATTTTTCTGATCAGTTAATATTTTTTTCACGGCAGGGAACATTGCCAAAGTTTGCCATTAGAAGAATGTTCTTGTTTCTTTGGAAGAGGATAGAAGAAGATGCATAATACACTTACTTCTGCCTCGGTCTTGTTCATGATACGATAGCAACTAAGATATCGTATAGATGGTACTGAGCAATGACAGTCATCCTAATCATTCATAATCGAGAACTTGGAAGCGTCATTCGTAGCTTAATTATGCTGCACTAACATGGACTTCTTCCACTCATAATATTGTGGCTCAGTGAGGAATGAAAGGTCAAATTTCCTCACCCCTCATCTTGTCTAGTAAGCCTCATTCCAGCGCTTTTCCTAACTTGCCAAGGGGCTGCATGTTTTACAGACAGCAGTAATAAGAGTTCTAAAACTATCATCCGATACAAACAATCAAACATTTTTACCATTATTATAAATACAAACTGATTCTATCTGTGATTTGTACGTTTAGAAATAATTATTATCACCTGACCCAGTTTTTTACTGCGGCAGAATTACTCCATACATAAATACGTGTTCTAAACCAAGAAATTGAAAGTGAGAATGAGAATACCAAGGCAATTATAATTTAAGATTTTTTTAATAAAAAAACATTCAAGAAAAGCACACGTTCCCAATGGTTACATTCGAGACACGAAGCAATAATCTGAACAGATATCATCCCTTTCATCATCACATCCAATTTATGTATTCACTGAATAGCCCATACTCAGCTACCCGAGTTCTATAAATAGGAAATACAAAAACTTGCATTGCTTGGAGAAATTTTATCCGCAGCTTTATGCACAGAAATTAAACGTAAAATAAAGGAACCGTCCCTTAGCGTCAAATTGGTCAACAAATATGATACATCAAGAGAGATTTAACATCAACCAAAGAATTGTGAAAATCTAGTAAAATGTTAACAATTCAATTCCATAAATTATTGTTTAATTTTAATTCTGTTTTTATTGGAATGAAATCGAGAGCAAACTACCTCACTCCTAAGCTTTCTACGGTTCAAGGTGAGGGGTTGAGGATCCTAGAAGGCTTCTGGTTAATGACTGCATATACAAACAAGGACAAAAGGCAAGCTTCCTGCTACCGAACCCCCAAATTTCTAGACATGAACCCAACACGAATTACAATTCAACTTGTTGTATTCATCTATCTAACTCTCACAATAGATTTATAACATTCACTGCAAAATTAATGAGAAACCTTTAGACATTTCCAAAACTTCTGACGTTTTTCTTCTGATACAACCACCACATTTGCTTCGGTTACTTTTATCAGTTAAATAAATATCCAAAACCATAACTTCTGGATAATGATTGTTATTGTAGAGAAATTCTAGCACCATAGCTTCCACTAGTTAGCCAAAACTGTAACACAGAAGTGAATAAAAGTCGATTTCCACGTTTTCAGTCCTACCGAAAATCTGATTACGTTCTTCTACCTGGTCCAATCCCATTGAAGAGATTAAGCGATCGATGAAAATACCACGATAACTAAATCCACGTCGCCCTTTCTAATGTTCAGGTCAAAGAGGTCCGAATCTTTGATCGAGAGACGCCTTTACATCAGCAATCGATGAGCGCTGCGTAAGGCGGATTTATAGATACGCGTGGGCCAAATAAAAACAATTCTTTTCCGACGCATCGCAACTAGGAACAAACACTAAACATTTCATGGACTTCTCGTCAGCTGAGAGGTTTCCGCCTCTTTGATCCGAAAAATTGGATTGAAAAGTTGCTGTCTCCGTTGACGATCGCGTCGCTTGTAGTTGAGTTCCTAGCTTCAATCTCGAAAGTTGTATCTGGGAGTGTTTTAAATCCCAACTGAACCCTATCTTAGGATATCAAAATGTGTAAATGAATTCAATAAGAAAGGTAAATGATATAATGACGATAACTTCTTTGGTGGAGCCTCAGCTGTAGGAGACGACCATGACACAATATCCAGAGTACTGCACTTTTTCAGGCAAAGTGGGCTTTTAAAAAACATTGAACACGTCCCCGAAACAGAGATCGTAAATTCACCTATGCTCGAATAGGCATGAGTAGCCTTTTTACACCATTTTATCTTTTGAAATACTAATTTTAATCACCTACCCTACCTTAAAACTAAGTTAGCAGTCCTAAAACTACTCTAAAACTAAGTTAGCACTTTAATCACCTACCCTACCTTAAAACCAAGTTAGCACTAATCACCTCTAACGCGATTATGTGGTCACTATGACACCACTAAGTTACAACAGAGAGGTTTCAACCTAAACAAGTAAATGGTGCAATATTACCTAAGGACAAGACCTAACCTAACAGTAAGACCCCAATAACATCCACTATAATCATCATAATTATTGACGAACACACACAACCATCCCCTTACCAGAAAAATCCTATTAGCCGGAGCTCGAACCCGGGTACTTAGGGTTTGAATGTTATCATACTAACCACTCAATCCATCAACTCTCAATACGAGACCCCCCAAATCATCCATCAGTTTTGTTTATTAAACTAAAACTCTGCCTCTCCCTCCCACTATCGAGTTTTTTCCATTAATCTATTTAATTTTTCCCATTCTATAGTACGCCAAACCCGAAACTCAACCGCCTCCAACCTTTTTTCATAATTTCCATGTTTCACACCCACACAGCAAGAGATGTTAGACTAATGATATACCTGATATACCTTACAAGGCCTTTTGTTATCAGGCACAATGCTTTCATGAACACTTCCCTTGATACAGCTTTTCAACTTCCTGTTTATTTGCCCTATTATTCTTCTACCATCCCCAGAAAGAAAACTACGCGTTTAGGGGTTACATTCACTCCTTTCCGGCATTATTTAATCTATTTCAAAGGTTAACCTTCCTTCCCTAAATGAGGACTTGAGATGATCCGCGAATACCTTGGTTTTACAGCTAAATGCCGAACAACTTATAACATTTCGATGTATCGAAAGAATTCAGGTATGCATGAATCATACAAATAAAACACCGGGACCGATTATTTTTCCAAAGGTCTTGGAAAATTAGAGCTGAAACATAACATTAAGGAAATATCGGGACGAAAGTTTATAATGCGAAGATGGTGAGGTCTTAAAAGCTTGCAATATACACGTGACACCAGCAGCCGTTAATTATGAAAGCTTTCAGAGTGTGTCTTCTCATATCCTACTTTACGTTCTCCCGCAAAGAGCAGGTGCTACCGTTTTTCCATCCAAGTGGAAGAAACTACTTTTCAGGGTCAAATTTTACCTGATATTTCCGCACCAACCGAAACTTTAGTTACAAAGGAACTATCCATGCAGTGAAGCACGATGCCTGAAATAGCCATTCTCGCGTTCTTAATTTTATACACACCTTCATTTCTCGACATAAATCCTTTCATTCTCACTGTTTTACTTGACTTCTACAGTTACTCACACTCGATTTCTACTATCTGACCCCTTTAACCACCGTTGTTGCCGCGAACTTTTAAAAAATGCATTATTAAACCAATAAATAATGCAATCAATAGTGTACATTAACACTGGAACGCAGGAGTCTAATAAATATTAACATCAGTGACTTCCTAAAAACTCCTACAGAATGTAATATAATGATTATTTTAAGATCGTATTATCCAGCGAGTAGTAACGTTTCTGAGGCCTAGAGCGTCACATACCAAACAATAGACATAATTCTTTATAGCGTTGTAAGAATAACTACTATTTCATTTTTAAACTAGGAGATTTTTCACTGTTAATACATATATTATTGAAATTTAGAGCGCTACAGCTCTTTTCACCATAGTTCGATAGGTACTGTAACATACCTAATGGTATCATCATTACAAATTTTTCCGCCGAAGTAATACATTTTCTGGCTACGGCGTTATAATTACATTATTATAACATATGAATGATAACAATGAATTAAAACATTCATTTGAAAAGAAAAAATTACTAAAGAAAATAAGTCATTTATTTACAGATTTTCAGATGTTTCTATCAGCCAACTTTTCATAATGTATTTATATATATATAATCAATTGAAGTAGCTGTCACTATGTGGAACTTCATAACAATGAGGAAGGTATTCTTTCCCCCTTATTGAATTTATAAATATATAGTAGACCATGCAAATTTGTTTAGGGCTCCTGATGGGTTATTTGGCTATTGCGGCAGTATCGAAGTACACACACGACAGCCTTGTTTACTCATAACATTCATTAGAGCGTAAAATTAATATATATATTATTACCTCCGTGATTAAAATACAATAAATGCACTCAATAACTGCTAATTAACTCAACTCACTCAATCACGTAAATTTAGTGGAAAAGGAATAATCATTCCTAAAATTGACCGGAAATAATGAACGATATTTCATTAAACGTATATGAGCACGCAATCTCTTCTTTTATATTGTTAAAGAGCAAATTTCCAATCATTGCATGTAAAATTTCCCATTTGGCATTATTACGTGAGATAAGCTGTATTTCGATTAAAAACCTTCCACAGAAAGCACAACTCACAGCTCTCAGCAAAAATTACAAATAACATGCAGCGACGATATTCAATAGAATGCTTTTTTGAAAAACTAAAATAACTTTCTGCAACCCTACAAAAATGCCCACGTGCTAACGCTTAACCTCGGAGAAAACAGCAAGGGGATCCCCTATTGTAGACAAGACGTCTAGGATGGAAGCGACCTGCGGAAGAGATTCCGACGAAACATTTAAAGCACTTCGTCGCAAATTACCGGGGAGGCACTTAACGCTGAAAACGGTCCCCGTGTACTCGAGTACGATGCATAGGACGTGAATGACTCGGAAAGGGAAAAAAAGGCGAAAACGCGGCCTCGAGGACTTGGGTGCTAAGAAGTTGCGGAGGTGGGCGTTCGGGTGTGAAACCAAAGGCGAAGCTTCTCGAATCTTGAGGAAAGGGAAACTCGAGTCAGATTACGAGCGCCGCTTACAAAAGCTGTGAAAATAGGGACACCGCTCTTTTTATTAAAATGTGCCCTCTGGCGGTTAATGAAGCCCGTCAACTGACGGTTTGTGAAACGCTGAGAAGTATTTCCAATTTTTTTAAGTGTGCGCCCCGAGTTTCACGGTCAATTTCACTTTCGAGAGATGGCCGGTCATTGAATCGGATTTCTCGAACGATCTCTCGATTTCTCCAAGTCCAAGAGTTCAATAGTAAAATTCGTGCAGAAAATGTTCAAGTGAAATACCGTTCCGAGACGTGCTCTAGACGACAAATCCCGGCAAACATTCTTCTGGATATCCTGTCTATGGGTGTCCAAGGACACAAAACTACTCATGGTTTCTGAATAGCTTGGCTGGTAACGGGTTCGCTTTTGGTAAAAGTGATCCCGGGTTCGTTTCCCACCGAGAGCCCATGTATGGGATATTACCTCAGCCAGGAGCGCATCCAGAATTTAACTGTGGGGGACTGAACATGTTGGATTGTAACTGACAATCATCTTGAACTCCTTCCAATGTTATTGAGACAAGAGAATTGGTTAATAAGACCTTGAGAATTTGGTTCTGAATGAAATATTTGTATAGACCTTGGTTGGGGGATTTAAGCCTGACAGCCATACCACTGCATAGCAATACCACTGATACCCATATTTTTTACATATCTGTCATAATGATACTAAAAGTCGTGTAAAAAAACGGCTGCAACAGATGTATGAAGTAATCACACAAAAGCCTTGCTCTTTCGATCGTCTCTGTTATAAGACCATAACTCGGTATTCGAGGTTTAAATTAGTCAGACATAACGGTTCATGAATATTAATATTATAGATTGGTTGGCTGTAGATGAGGCATCAGAAAGATCGAAACTATACGAAATAAAATAAATATTAAATAGAAACGAATGAAACTAATCTTCCGCTGTCTGCCTCGTCTCCCATCTGCATCATACTGGTGCATCCTTACGTATGGGTCAACCCGCTCGGAAAAACATCAACCTTCGAGGAAAATTCAAATTTCTGCCGTGTCATCAATTTAAACTTTCAATTGCATGTTGTGAAACAGTATTTATCCAAAGCATTTGTTGATTCTTCTTACAGAAGGCGTGCCTCAATATCTTTTTGCCCAAGCCACCTAAAGCCCTCATATCCGCCCAAGTTAAACTAATCGACGACGAAAATTCAACTTAACTGAATCAGCGTCACGCTGGAAGAAAATACAAAAGTTCATTACACAGCCTAACCAACCGGCTGCGGAGTGCTTATTTTACTAGCGCTCCAACCCCAAGATCCCGGGTTCGAGTCCCGGCTAATCAGATTTTTCTTGTTAGGTGCACGTCTATTGTAATGTTCACGCCTCACCTGTAATTGTCAAATAAATGACGTTTGCGACAAAGGAAAATAAATAAATAAGAAACACGGAAAATGACTCATATCAAACGTTTTCCCCACAGATTAAAACTACCCGGAATTAACACCCTCTTCAACGATGACCGAACTGAAGTGACAATCAAAGACCAATGGTCGCAGAGAATTGGACTTGGGAGTGTACACTGTGAATAATGAATCCATTGGTCACTTGGAAGTAGTATTTGATAAGAGCGAGCGATCTTTGGTCGGATTCTCCTGACAATGCCCTTGATCACATTCGAGGACAAGTGCGATGAAAATTGTAATCCTAGGTTTGTCCAAACTTCACTTTCTAAAGCAAACCCCCATCCTTACTAGTTCCAGTAATATAACTAAATTAGGATGGTAACTTATTTCGACATTTTCCGGCATAACAACGTAACAGTGACACAATTACTTATACAGACACAATTAACAGCTAAAAAAGAAAAAGCAGAGACCAAGATGTAACAAGCAGTACTGATAACGAACCAGTTCTTCCCAATTCTCTTCGCCATAACCGCATATACAGATTCAAATTACGCGCCATACTGAATAACGATTGTCAGCTACATACTGAACTCGAATAGGGAGAAAGATCTTGTAGAACGGAATCTTAAGGGCTGCAATGGGTTTTTACCAACGGAATTTTAAACGCGTATAATTATAAAATAATTAACGCGTGTAGTTTCCGAAAAAATAAGCAAATATTTCGGGTGTATTCTACAAGTATGGGTTATAATTTGATCATGATTGGTCTTTAAGTCGCCAACTTCGAATTTCGTAAATATCCTATCATCGGACAGACAAAAAACTGCAGGTTTTATAAAAGCTTAAGAATCTAATATTTCCAAACTCTAATATGTGGAACGGCGCCATACTAAAGAAGTAGGAACGAACATTTGGTAACTTCCACAGAAAATATTTGTTACTGGCGACTAGTTTCGTCTACATTCAGACATCATCACGCCTGAAAAAGGTTAGTCAAGCTAAAGAAGTAAAGAAAGGCACAGAACCATATAGCGGCCACCAGAACTATACCAGCGAAGTATAAAATTACTTTCAAATAAAATCATCCAAAAAAACGAAATTAAAAACTCGATCAGCACTTTGCGACGTTCCTCCCCGAACATTCAAACATCTTTCCCGGCAACTCCTACGCAACGAAAGCAACCTTCCTTCGTATTAGCACGACCGCGATTTTCGAACCGAACATGACCGACACAACGCACTAAAGCACGAACCGGTGAAACACCCCAAAATTTTGTCCACACGGCCACGCTATACAACCCGTTACCGACAACGTTAGGGCTAACGTGCCTTCCACGCCGAGGAGACTCCAAAAAAAAAACGGCCGATAGCCGAAAAGAAACCATGTCGACCCGTGGCGCTGCCTACGGTGTTATTGAGCCATTGGAAGTGCAAAAGGGACGAAACGCATGACGTAAAAGGAAAGCTGTACCGGAGGGAGTCGGGTGGGTGAGCAGCACGGAAGATTATTCGTGCGATAAGTCCCCCCTTACACACACATATATGCCCGCGGAGGCAGGCGCGCGCACGATCACACGTGCGTCCCGCCGTCACCTACGGTAACCAACGCTTTCCTACGCTTGGGAGAGCTTACCGTGGTGCATTCCCACGCACTTCTCTATACTGGCCTATGAATGAGAGCGCTGTAAAGAAATCGCTGCTCCTCCCGAACGCCAACGCCATAGACCCTGACGGAGCGCAGTTAGGGTGCAGGGATCCCTGAATGATTCCCCATTCGGTCCTCCTGATACAACAGTGATTTCCAACTACGGTGACCGATTTCATCGACCACCGCTAGGCAAAAAAACTTTTTTGGAGTAAAAAAAAACATCGGTATTCTGCAGGTTTTACGCGGTCTACCCTAGGAAAAGAAAATGAAGGAATACTGAGAAAAAAATTCAATAAAACTTAATCGATGCGATATATCAAGAAAATCCTACGAAACCCTCGCACAAAAATCTTTGCGGCACAATTGACAACTGAAATTTTTACCTACGGTCTAAAATCACGCGTAAAAAGTGATAAAGCTAACGTAAAGTAAAATATTTTAGGATTATCATTACGATCCCCCAGTAAAAGACATTATATCCCGTGAAAGTTGTTGGCGTTGTGACGCAAAATTCGCGAAAGATACTCTCGGTTATTACGCGGCACGCCAAAAGATTGTATGGTTTACCTGCGTGCCGCGGACCAAAGTTTGGAATGACAAAAGAAATGCGTTTTAAAATTCTCATGGATTCTCAGGAACGAGTTTCTTATCAGACCCGCGTCCGTTGGCATCCATGCTTCTCACGGCTTGGGTCATTCAGTACACATTCTCGGTCTTTTCAAGAATTAAATTCACATTCTACCCCATAAGAACATCGGTGAATCCCGCGATCATCTCGTACAAGTTTCTTTTAACTCCGAGGCGCATTTCTTCAGTTTGAATACAAGTCAAAAGAAAGCAAGTCCGTAAGTCTCCATCACTAAATTTTACACCAAAATTTCCACCACCCATTCACTCAAATCTGCGCCCCTGAGCTTCCTTTAACTTCATCGAATTTTAGAACTCCCTACCGGCACCCGAACCTTTTCCGACCACTCTATTTTGAAACAATGGTCGTAACAACTGAACGAACCAGAGAAGAATGCTTAACGCTTCTTTCCGCCTCTCTAAATTAATTTCACTTATCGCTTCTATTCAGAATTCATGTCATGAGCTGCCCCTAAATGCAGTTATAACATTTTCTATCCCTTTCGAACGTGAAAGTGAAGTTAAAATAATACTTTCTAGTTTATAGTAGCTTGCAAAGCAAAAACATTCTCTCTTTGGCTCACGTTTAAGAATGAATTCAGATTATTGACCGCTTTCATAATTAAATAATTGAAATATAATTTTTTGTAACTGGCTGACTCGTCCGCCGCAATCATAAGATCGCTAATGGCATTTTTGGTTGATCATAAAGAAGAATTTTTCTTAGCCCTCATTATGATAGACTAAACAAAAACAATAAGGAATCCCAGTGAGATGGGAGAGGCCTTTCTGACCATAGATATCACGTTAATGTTACCATAGTTGCAAGAGATTCTGAGGTTGCCTTTTCATCATCATCCTTGGTTTAACTACTTTGGAAATTTTCAAGGAAAGTCGTTCATCGTGAGGCTGAGTCATATATGACGACACCAACACAGAAACATGATCTAAGATCATTCGTCATGAGAATTAATTCCACAATGCATGCGAAACGTACTTTCTTCGCAAAAACATCTGAGTAACATCTTGAAAGCTAAAGCGGATTACAAAATCTAAGCATTGTTACCGATTATTTTCTTATAAAATACAACTGCTTTTGTAATGGATAGTCGGGAGTCAAGGCTCTGGGAACTCCATGAATGATTCTGAGGTGACTAAAAAGCATTCCTTGGACAGATACAAGCGAAAAAATTGGCGTTTCAATGATATAAGTGCGATTTTGGTTGCTCTGTCATTGAAGTCAATTGCAATCCAATTACAACATTAGTGTAGCGATCGCCTCTTACGAAGAATTCTTCTAAAATGTACGCTCAAAAACCATTTCAAAATTAACGAATTTTAAAATAGGATCAAGAAAGATGTTCATTTAACTACATTGACGGCTCTAAAATCTAGAGTAAATCACTCATTCATAACGTTATATTCAAAATGCAATTACTTTCCGCTAACAAAAAGTAATATTTCCACACAGCTTGTAAAAGTAACTCTATAAATGTACTTCTTGAGTTCTTAAACAAGTAAAATATATTTTGAACCGACGACCCAATCACTGAAACGCGAATGACAATCAAAACTATACAACCGCCTTCGATTTCATACACTGGCAATGGTTTCATAACCAACCTATTGGGATTTAAGCTGCAGGCCTAACTCACCGAGATCAGTTACCTCCATAAGACATTTCTAAATCTTCATTCATCGCATACTAACGATTGCAAATATGACTGACGTGTACTAACAAAAAAATGATGAAAAGGGTTCATTTTAGCAGTTAAAAGGTCAAGTATGGCACGAAACGAGCAAAAGAGCATTCAATTCCAAAGACTACGAACGCGAAAGTTTCCGTTGTATTGTTTCAAATGGAACTGTTAATCAATCATAGAGAAGAACTGACAAAACCATTCTGATAAAACTAGAATCACATTATGAATTTAAGGCGTAGCCCAAAAATTACCTTCAAGAATTCAATGTCACCAAACGATTCTAAAACAAGGTCCATACCCAAGGTAAGTTGGAGGTAGTCGCTATTTTAGGATGCATATCACAATAAATTATAGGACGAGCTAACACAACGATCTCCGTTAGGGAAACCCATACTGAAATAATACGGTCGTGAATGTAAATGAAAATGTACCGTATCTTCATTCGAAAACAGTTGAAATTCATTGCCACAAAACAAACCCAACGCGATTTGCTTCATACACCAGAAATTCCAATTCTTCGAACCGAAAACTTGAAAATTTTCCCTTCTTTCTCAAAATACCTTTCGACACAACTTGAAAAAAC
The DNA here is from genome assembly GCA_000376725.2 of Ladona fulva. Lineage (NCBI taxonomy): Eukaryota > Metazoa > Arthropoda > Insecta > Odonata > Libellulidae > Ladona > Ladona fulva. Next base: position 653,030 of record KZ308378.1, read on the forward strand.
TCCGTTGGGTACGAAGACATTTGAGAGCTAAACCCGCGATTAAGTCCGGGTCACTAACGGGATCACTTGCACCCGTGCGCTATCGCAATGAGGGACTAACACCAACGCCCTTCGCCAAATTATTGCATTCGAATATAATGCCATTGCAGGCCGATGACAAGGAATTGGATGAGATGTAGGAGGTAAGCGAACAAGAAGAGGGGTAGGAGGCGGATCAATAACCACACGGCTCGGGACGACTGAGGACCTCCACACCCAAGGAAGTTGTTAGAGCGGGAAGGAGCGAAAGAGAGAGAGAGAGAGAGGGAGGGAAGCATTGGTATGGCCGTAGAATGGCTACGAGCAATGGGGGAATGAGTGCAAATTCATTAGGCGGCTTTGATGCGGCCAAAAAACCCGAGCGCGATGGTTTAGAACATTGAGTGGCCACGTAGCGAAAGCGAGTGGGGACCGCAAGAAAACGCCCGCCGCCAGCGAGTTTCTCCCGAACGCAGTCACGGCCGATTTCCACGAGGTTTAGCATGCCTTTCGTGAAACGTTACCGGCGCTGAGCTGCGAAACGGGATAATTAGTGTCGCTCCGAATTGAAGAAGCGTTGAAAACCCGCGATATTCGAGACGGGATGAGAAATTGAGGCGTAACTCTGCGAACGAACGACGTTCGTGAAGTAACGCTCTCCGCAGTTCGCGCAACGCACTCTTGACAGATCTTGTAATCAGCTTTAAGATAAAAATAAGTTGTAAACGTTGAGAGCTTAACGGAACGAGGAAGTGAGGAATGGTTGGCCCGCGGTGGGGGGAAAGAACAAGTGAATTCTAGGTGAAACGCACGCTAGAGGACAGACAAATATGAACCCAATTTCACAGCTCATAAGCGTCACTCCTGCTCAAGTTTGAAGGATTATCTCACCTTCGGTACACACTTGCTTTTATTCCCACTCTAACAAAAAGCGTGCCTTTTGGTTCCCAGGTAGACGTATCTTATTACTACCACGGTCAAACTCACTTGACATGGAAGCAAGTGTCGAATTAACGTTAACTGAGAAAAAACAGCTAATTTTTGTTTTCCAAGACCGCTTAAAAAGTGAATCTGCATGGTACATCCAACTAAATATTACCTAATCAAGTGAATACATACATAGTAAAAATCTTTATGTTGCAGAAATTGAAGAACTATCTCTGTAGTAAATACTTGTCGTAAACTATCTCTATTCCAATCATAAAAAAGAGTTTTGATATCCACAAAAAAAAAGATTTAAAACACCGACTATACTACAACTATGATAAAAACGGGAAGCCAAATAAAAGAAAATGAAAATTTGAACAAACATTCAAACCGATTTTCCATTATCCGAAACAATTTATTTTTTATAAATTTGAACTGTTCACCACGCAACCAGACAAACTCCTAAGCATCATTAAGAAAATTTTAATCGATTAATCTGAATCGATAATAGGAAACTAACTCGGGATTTTTAGAACGAACTAACCTTTCTAAACTAACGAAATCTTATATCTAGAGTGAATGTTATAATTGCAACGTTAAATTTTAACATGCATTCCATTTATTCGCGTCTGGAAGGCGTTGAATACTAAAAACTCGACGTTCGAGTAAGTATAATAAGCACTTCGATTGAATTTTTATTTGGTAGAGGCATCACAATTAACTCGAGCGGTGAATTAAGGTAACATAAAATAACTACCGATTAAAATAATTAATAAAGAAAATATACACCTAACTCTGGATTTTAATTCAGCTTTTCGTGGGAAATTAATCTTAAAGGCGAAAATGATCTTTAGCGTAACCAATGCTTATAAGCATTATGACCATAACGACCAGAATAACACACCGTTTAAGATCGGATCGAGAGGATGCAGCTAACATGCCTTCCATTATTACTATCGATGACGTTAAACGACACTCCAATAGCAAGAAAGGAATAACTTCGTTAGGATACACGCAAATTCCTTCTAGTGATAATTTTAAATTTTTTCAAATTTCAGAGAAAACGAAAAGAGTGATGGAATGAGCTGTGAATGGAGTGAATACTATGTCCGTGTAAAACGTCTCATGCTGCAAAGGCAAGCGCCATTTTGAATTACGTGACCGGGTTAAAACCGGCAGTCCTAACGAAAATGAGAATATTAATCGTAGAAATAATTTACTCAGTTGAATGAGTCAATTAAAGTTCAATAACCAATTAATTATTACGAAGAAGAAGTTTTCTTCAATGAATTACAGCTTAGTTTCGTTTCTGAAAGTAGCATGAGTGCAGCAAATTTAAAATGTACAATACACTGTAAAGTAACAAACACCCAGGAACTCTTACAGAGCATTGAAATTTAAAACGATGATAATAATAGTTGCTTAAGTCAAACTAAATAAGTTATAATTATGGAGTACATGAACTTAAAATAGGGGCGTAATTTATTCAGCATACACCTGTATCTACAACAAATGTAGCTATTAAATTTCAAAACTACACAATTATGATTATTGTAAAATAAAATATCGTACCTTTAAGCATAGGAAGAACTTGTAACTCCACATCGGCAGAATTTCTGTATCTAGATGACCCCTGCGATTTCTTCGGCTTCTTCTTCAAAGACCGCTTAGCAAATGGGTCTATCCGATCCACAAAGGTTCCCGAAGACATGATGGTAGATTATCTTCAATGTTAGGATAAAATATTAACACCTTTCATTAACGTTGGTTAATGAGTTTCGCTTTGAGCAGCAGTGTTTCACGCATTACTGTACAGACCTAATCTCATACTATTCATGCACAGTTGTACAATGTAAAAACTTTAAACCAAAATTCAATCAAGTAAGTTTCTGAGGATAGGTGACTAGGCTTCACACAATCACTTGACATAGGCGTATCATGAAAATCTATTTAAACTAAAACAATCAAACCGAAACAATAACCACACATCAAAATCACTTATGTAGAAACGATGGCTAAGAGTATTACTACTGCTGGTTCAACACCAATGCCCAGGAAGTTTCGTCTACCGGTATTACGATTTAAGAAGAACACAAGTTACACGCACGTATGTTAGTTCCAACCAATTATCGGCTACACTGGGAAGATGATTCCTTTATGTAAACTATATACTGTCAACAGTAAGTTTATATAGTAATTCAAGCATCCGAGTGACTTTCCAGGCAAAGAACTGAAAGATGCACTAAGATCTTCACCGCCATCAGCAGCTGAAATCCATCTCCTTTCCACATTTCCACACAGCCCCAATGAGAGAATTCACTCGTGGAATGGTTGAAGCACATTGTCCAAAACTCGACTGTTTTATAATCAACTCAACTAATGGCTATTACACTCAAAATATAACAAAAAAGTAGCCATAAGATGAATCGTTTTAGAAAATCAAACCGTCAGTGGAACATTGTGCCATATATGGTAGTCTGGAAGTCTCGTAATACACGAGAAGCAACAAACCTGATATTTTAGTTACCCCTATCCGGCGAAAGATGGCAGTATTGAACAATAGAGAGGTTACATTTTTACAGGTATTTTGTTATTAAACGTGTTACTCATAGAAAAAAAAATCAGAATATAAATTTATTAAAAAATTTATCATTTCTATTATATCAATGCTGTACTTACGTTAAATCAGACGTAATCATTTTATGATGGCTGAAATCGTTGAAATTGACGTGGTAATTGCTTGAGCGAGAATTCTGAAGATGGAGCCAGTGGAAGCAAATAGGGAAATAGTCTTGAACCGTTTGAATTCACATATCATTAACAATACTTTTGCTCATAGGTATAAGTAATTTTAAAGTCGGACGTGATTTCTTAAAGTTGTTTTATATAATTATTTATTCATGTAAAGCTGTTGTTGTGTATAAAATTAAAAATTTCAAAGATAATATGAAGAAAATGTTTAGCTTTATGAATTTTTATTATCGTGGAGCTGCGTGAAAAAAAATCAAGTAAAACTGGATAAAGGAGCATAAATGAAATGGAATATCTTTAATTCTTTACACTACTCTTTCATAAAACTACTAAACATGGCCAACAGACTCTGGCTCTGTAACATTTTACAATATCAATAAAATTATGTTATGACATTATAAAACCCCCTTTTTATGCAGTTAAAGGGAAAAACTTGGTTTTAAAGAAAGTCTGTCATTAACATACAAGTATAAGTCGCCTAACGTTCAAACAAATATTGGTTGAAACGACTTGTAACTGCATGTGTATCGTGGGTAAACTTTGTTCTTCTCACAGTCAAAATTTAATTTTAAATCGTAAAGAAATACATAAATATTAGACAATTATAAGCCCGTAACTTCGAAACAATTGCTTCATGAGAATGGTTACCTGAGTGAATATGTTTGAGATGGCATGGTAAATCATATTTGTATAAAAAAATATGTTGGTGGAAAGCGTCTTTTAATTCGTTCTTACATTTGTATAAGAGGTTGCCTTCTTAAAAATGGGGAAGGGAAGAATTTAACCGTAGGATCGTCTTGGAAGCTATCGTTACTTGGATTTAATTTCAGAGATTTCTCAGCAAAATACGAATATGTAAAGTATTTGGTCGTAAACTACTTAGCGAACTCACCGTTGGTTGACTTACTGTAATTTTAAAATTGCTGATTCTTTTTTCGTGATATCAATCTTCCGAGGCAACCAGATTGTGTGGCCTAAACGAATGCACATTCAACAAAATCAAATTCAAAGGCGCGCTAAAGATGACTGCGACTCAGTTACTACTTGCAGCATCTATAGAATGAGAAATGTACTATCAAATGTTCTCCACGGAAATCTTGTTCTTCTATGTAAACGATGTAAACTGAAGGGCGAGACCGCGCTTTAATGTTTGTTTTTACTGATATAGCTTCCTTCAATGAAAACAATTTACCATGATACCTAAGCTTTTCATCGTTGCTATATTAATTCTCTATGGAGTAAGTGCTTATGATTACGAAAGAGGTAAAAGTCATTAATTTTATTCGTTAGCGAATTTGCTAAAAGGTGTGAATAATATTTCATCCTGAACCGATAAATATCTAAAGTATCATTCTTTGCTTGTTAATTACCCCATGATAGGAAGTGTCTCTTCTCCTACGAGATGTCCTGGTCTTTACTGTGGTCGACAAGAACTTCCAAACGGTAACTGGAGTAGTTGCGGAGCCTGTCCTAGAGGATATAGAAGGGATGAAACTTCGCGATGCCGTCTCTGTAATGACAGTCCACAATTCTATGACTGGATGTACTTAAGTTTTATGGCACTCGTTGCCCTGGTTATGCATTGGTTTTGCATTGATACTGCAGCTATGCGCCGGAGGTAAGCCGTGGAATTTTATTTTTAACAATTTCTTGAACTAACGGATGGACATGCTGGGAAAAAAATTAGCAGCATGTTAAAGCTAATAATATTTTACCTTAGTTTGTACTTTTTTTTTCTAGTTTCTGCAAAGAAATTTTAATTTTGCACATGTCTGCACTATTGGAGATATCAGCAGCCTCAGTGTTGACTTTGTTATTAGTTGAACCAAGGGGAGAATTTGCGATTCGGTCATGCAAAGCGGAACATCTTTCTGATTGGTATACTTTATTTCACAATCCTAATCCAAATTATGATGAAACTCTGCACTGCACGCAGGAAGCCGTATTTCCCCTGTTAGTATAAAATATATTCTTTCTACTGATTTAAAATTTTGTATACTTTGGACGAATTCTTTTACAACAGTGGCTTAAGATCTCCATTTATAATTCGTGGATAATTAATACAATCTTTATTATTTTCAGGTACACGATGGTTTTCATCTTCTATGCTTTGTCAGTGATCATAATGCTGTTAATGAGACCTTGGTTAGCTGGGAGGTTCCTCCCAAAACATGGAAAGATGTCAATTTATGCTGCGCTTTATTTTTTTCCAATATTAGCTCTCATACAAGCAGTTTTTGGAGGTCTCATATGTGAGTTTTTTAACATACCGAGTTTTCAAACCAATTTTTATACTACATTTATAATGATGTTACTGTGTCATTCTTTTCAGATTACTCCTTCCCATATATAGTTATAATTCTTTCAGTTCTTTCAAATGCTGCCCACTTTGCATTCAAACTGGATCAGGTGAGTTTATCAATGTGCTTATTTTCCATCTCGGCTACCTTTCATAGGAATTTAGCTGCCAAAATGTTTCTATAGTAAGGATTACAGTGCTAATGGAAATGTCACATAAGTAATGGTTCTTTTGGTACACTCTTTTGTAGAATCGTTGATTTTGAATTAACTTGTTGTCTTACCACCTTTATTAAATGGAAATTATTTCAAGTAGCATTAAAAATTGTCTGCCATTAAGCATTTTATTTAGCTTTATGCAATCATTATTAATATTAAATGTAATATTTACTCTTGCTGTATGGCAAATAGTTCCCAAGGATCTGGGCTCTTATCCTTAAATGCCACTCATGATTTGGGTTATTGTGGCTAAATTAGATGTAGACAATTGTGGCCGGGTATATTCAGGAACACGTTGCAATCATAAAGAAAGAAGTACAAAGAACGAAGATTTAGAAAGCTGTTAAAGTTAAATAATTTATCCCAGCAGCTTTTCCTTTCAACCTCTTGCCCAAGTGCTGTTTGCTTACAAATATTTGGGGTGGATTCTTGAAAGGCTGTAGAGGATTGGACATTTTGAAAATAAACAAGTCATTTATTTAGCAGGAAAAACATTACAAAATGATCATATTTTAAGGAATATCTTAATGTATTTGTTCTCTTTGTTTCAGACGATGAAATCTCTTATTAAGACCACTTTCTGCGATGTGAGGAACGTTGTCATTCTTCTGGGCCACTGGGCTTTGCATGCATATGGAATAATTGCCATCACTCAACTACAAAGGCCTGTGTTTCATGCTTCCCTAATAGCTCTGGTACCACTACCAGCTGCATTCTACATCCTCACTGCCAGGTTCACTGACCCAAGGAAGTTACATATTGATTAACTTTTTCTTTTCAGTGATGTGCACAATAAAACTTTTAATTGGAACAGTACCAATTTGTGATATTACTTTTAGGTCTTTGTGTTCGAGTGTTTGTATGTTAGTGTTTTTTATATTGACAAACCTATGGTTTTATTTAATAAATTATTTTTGTATCATTTGATGATTATTTCATTTTTCTTACCAATCAACCACACCAGTTTCAGACTCGATATCACAAGATGTAGTAAAGTATGCAATGTTTCAGTACAAGTTCAACTTGGTGACAATTAAGACTCTGAAAGCTTGGTCAAAACCAGTGCAGACTGCAAGACCAAGTTTATCAGGGCTCCAGTCAAAGCTAGATATTGGCTGTGATGACAAGGTGACATTCTGCATAAGTTCAACATTTCCAATGACCCCTTGATCATATCCATCACTATCTTGTTCAACCCTCTTGGACGGATAATTACTGCAATAAAAATCAAAATTTTAAGAAAGAGGGACCCTAAAGGGACAGACTGAAGATACAAATGAGTAACTAGAAGAGGTGAAGTTAATTCAACTTCTGCTCTTTAATATGTTGCTCTTACCAGTACAATTTGACTTCAGTTTGTGTCCTTTTTACAAGAAAGATACTCTATTTTGCAGTAGATAATGCACAATTCTCACAAAAAATATGTAAGTGGTAGTGCACAATGTACAATGGAAACTGTACTTACAGAAGCAATGAAAAAAATTAAGAACCTTTGAAACCTGTTCTTAAAAGGACTTACCCTTTTTAACTGATCGGTGAAAGATAATTTCGAGATAAATTTTCCCACTTATTCTGTAACATCGCTGGTGAAATTTCTTTAAGGTGCACAACTGTGAAAATGTCATAATCACGTGAAATTGTTGCAATGTGCATTATCTAGAAGATGAATGTTAGCCATGCAATCACCAAAGTGGGTAATAAAATTATAGTAGTCATCTACCACATTATAAGTACTTTAAGTAACATTTCGTTATAATGAATGAGGAATTTAATGAGAAATAATATTTTTATATCTGCTTCACATGGATAAAATGTTCCTGCATTCAGATATTAATATCCATATTATAAGTAACACAGCCTCATTGCCGAAAGATGTAGCTATCACATATTGTGCTACAATTTAGGATGATTGTATATCCGAACCCCACATTGGTGGTCATACTATAAGTATGTGCCTAATTGCACAGAAGTTAGGTGAAAGTGGAAGGGTAGGTGAGGGGAGGTCACCAACACGCCAGCAGGGATCTTACAGACAACAAGAAAGTTGATTCTATTAATATTCTCAGTTCTACCCACTTCCATATTTCTGCACAGAGAAATAGTCATGCACATCATTAGTGTGTGGATACTATACCATTATATCATACATACATATATTGACTTTAATAAAGAAAAATTGAAAATGCAAATTTACATGATTATCGTGACTTTATGGAAAATGTGAGGAACAATCTCCCAGTCTCTTAATTGGTATTTTTGCAAAATAATTCATCAGTGAGTCAGCACTAGCTGTGGTAGTCATGGTATGAAAGATAATAACTTGTATCCCACATGTTTTATTTGAACATGACTGGTTTCTCTTCTGAAGAAGCATTTTCAGGTAACAACAAAACTTATTCACATCGTATATATAAAAATGGTGAATGATGGTGGAATGTTAATGGAAAAGCTTGCTTGGAAAGGTTGGGAAAGGTATGCTTGTTAGTGAGAGTGCCATTTATTAAAAAGCGAGGGATTTCCACTGCCTCCAGGAGGACTAGGCAGCCACCGTCAAGACTTCTATTTTTAATTAACAACTCTATTAATCTACCCTTGAAACCTCAGCCACAAGGAAAATTCTTACTTGAGAATGATATGTCTGATCTCAAGAATAAGGGAATAGAACTGCAAACCTTTTGCAACTTATCTTTTAACTTGTGTTTTTTACTTACATGACCTGTAGGATTCGTTATCATATTTGATTCTTTAACACATTGGCGACGTAAGCCTTTTTCAAGCTCTCCCACCACAGCCGTAAATTGTCACTAAACTTTTTTTCAACTGATAGTAATGAAATTTTGTGCATAAACCTTTTTCATGATTCTAAGATGGAATTAGTGTATTTTATTTCATTTGAAGCTTTACGTACTAAAAAAACAGGGCTGCCAAATTTAAAAAATAAATTTTGTTAACATTTATTTGAGAGCTTTCAAACTGTTGAAAAAAGGTTAATATTACGTATTTTACTATTGTAAATTAGTATGATAAGAAATTTATGTCTTTATCACAAATATAAAAGCAAGGCTGCCACCCTACTAGTGATGAATGTTCATATTTTTTTCTAACTTGAGAGTATCGTTTGAATATTTTTGTATGCACTTCTTTTATATATAATACATTTTAGCTCTCATCATTGATGCATAATGGCAAAAAGGGATGCCACCTATTTTTTTTATTTATTGACTTATTTGAAATTATTATATTACCTAATCCCTAATCATATGGAATAAATGTTGACTCAAAGGATAAAAAATTGTTTGCAGAGTATAAAGATAAAGCTATCCTGCTAAAAAATAAGTAATTCATAGAAAAATTGAAAAAAATATTTTTTTACTGAGAATGTTGCGAGATCCAGATGACGATATAGCGTGTATTGCGTGGTTGCCTAACATCGATGTTCAGTTGCTAATTTTGTGATAAGAAAAGCCTAATTGTCTGAAAGGTGGGACACATGTCTATTATTATTGAGCAAGGAAAATTTCCTGAATGTTTCGCACGAATCCCTTTCACACTAAGGTGCATGTCCCCTTGAAAGTTTTATAATACAGTAAAATATTGCATATTTATTTACAAAGTATGCACTATGTAAGAACTTTTCTNGAACTAAGATTGTACTTAACACAAACAGAACAAACAAAGTTTTGCCATATAAGATAAAATTTAGAAACTGGGCCATCATCTAAAACATTCAAAGTCAAAAAAGACTGAGATTAACTTTAAGATTTTAACTAAGATTTACTTTACTGATGTAAACCTTGAAACCAATGCAAAATAATAGGAGGAAAAATTATGAATCCTGTTAGTACAGCTAAAAATTGTACTCATATTTTAAATTGAAAAGGTCTTTCATTGGTTGATGGATCTAATAGACCTTTAGATACTTGTCACATGACCAGTTATCACACCACCGCATATTACTATTATTACAGCATGTACTATTTTGTACACGAGGTAATACAAATTGAATTAATGATTCATAGGAACTTCTTCAATTTTTATTATTTTCCAGAACTTTCTACTTAAGAAATAAAAGGATTGTTATGAATTCATTTTGATCAACTTGGATGCCCCAATGCGTATCTTCTTGAATAATTAGACATGCAGATATTTCAGCTTGTCTTCCTAAATGCCAAACCATCAATCTGAAGTGTCGTAACAGCAGGTTCTACTTCACATAGATTTTAAATAAAATCTTTAAATTAAGAAAATATTCATAATATAAACCCTTTTTACTAATTTAGGGACATGATCATTTCTAAACTACTAGAATTTAACTTAATTCTACAACAATTAATTCAATTCTATAAAAGCATGATGGAAGATCTTTCAGCTGAAGGTGCTGACACTACAGTCATGATCATCAGAATAAAAGCAAAATTAAGCATAGGCAATCAATGGGAATTATTTTGGCATCAACTTGAGAAATGCATAAATGTCAAATACCTTTTCCATCAGTTTTGGATATCCCTTCTTAGGATGTGAAACATGCGTGTCAAAAAGCCAAAATTTGGATTCCAGGGTAGTTGCAACAAGCTTATTCATAGGTATATCTCTCCTGTCAAACTCAACGCAGCAAACCTGAAATGTTTATTCGAAAATTTATTTATAATTTAGAAATTGTCATTTAGGGATTTTGAGCCATATTAAGTCTTGATTTGGATTATTACCCCATTTTTAAGGTTGCATTCCCATCGTAGACTCAACTTTCTCAAGTCAAATAATTTAATATCCCCATTATCGTATCCAGCACAAACTGTTCTCTCTGTGTTATTATATGAATTACCTGTGGAAGAGAAAAAATTAACTGAGTAATAAGTTAAACATCACCACAACATCAAGCACTCAAAACTGAAAACTAAGCATAAGAAATTTCTAGTTATTTGGGGTTAAAATTTTTATTCACTATTTTATTCTCAGACAGAAAGCTGGATAAAGATCTCAGGAAAAAATTGCACATATGCTGCAGTATGCCAATGATGCTGTGTTGATAGGGGAATTGGCAAATGTACTTGATTCATAATTATGTAAAAGCATGAATGATTTGAGTAATTAGCTGGTAGGAAATTTCACCTTTTATTTTACATAGTATTGAAATTTGGGTCAAGTAGAAGAGCCATACAAGAGGATTGAATGCTGCTGCAATGGAAAAGACACATAACATATGGAGGAACTACATAGAAAAATGGAATCAGTAATGAGTATCAAATGAATGCTAGAGAGGACATTAAAACTTGAGGCAAGATAGATTCAAAATACTCAATATAAGGATTTTAAACACTCCTTAAACTGTCAAGGGCTGTCCCAGAGCTCACAAGGTGACCAGATAAAGGAAAAGATCACTCTGGAAAAACCACTGTTCTGAGAAGAACACCCAATATGAATATATGACAGATTAGCAAGAAATTTGTATTGGTGTTCTTCTCAGAACATTGATTTTTCCAGAGAGACTGTTTCCTTCTAGTCTAGTTGTTGTGTGAATCCTGGGCAGCCCCCTACGGCTTAAGTAGAACAATTAAGGATTGAGGTAAAGGTGTTAAATTTTGCACATTGTAGTCGTGCGGCTACATCCCAAGGAATAACAAGTGTGAAAAATAGCGACATGACTGAGACTCGAACACAGGTCTCCCACTTTCCGGGCAAGTATTCTAACCACTGAACTACCATGCCGTGTCTCTTCCACACTGTTAAGGGAATGCTTAAGTGGGAGACCGGGGTTCGAGTCCCAGTCATCTCGCTATTTTTCACACTTGTTATTCCTTAGAACAATTAACTCTCGATTATCCATGTTCCAATTATCTGGTCTGCAGATTATCTGTGCTACTCTCTCCTTCCTACAACTCAATGTTTTAATTATATTATTTCAATTGTAAAGATAAATAAATGGTTTAAACTTTGAAGTATGAATAAATATGATTTTAAATTCCACTACCATCTGTTTCTTGATAAATTTGCATTGATTTAAAAATTGCAATTGGTAGATAATTTAAAGATTTTGGTATCACCCACACTTCACTGGCATTTTCCCATGCCCATTAGTTCTACCAATTGTACCTTCTCTAAGATGAGCATATATATAAGTATTTAATAAATAATCTAAGTTTTATCATGAAGAAAATATGAGTAAGCAGGTAATAATAAATATATTAAAATAACCATTCACATTGCATTATTTTTAGCAGTATTGAATGATAAGCACTGCCACCTGGCCAGAAGGCCAAATTGCAGTGTGAATTTAAATAAATACATAAATATATCATTCAGCAATCATGCTCATTTATCAATTTTCACCCTTTTCCAGACAGTTGTTTTCCCCTTGTTATACTGTTCATTATGATGATTAGACTACTGTACTGTACAGTGGGTGCTTTTCATTAATGACAAGTATCAGGCAACAAGACTTGTCTGACTAAACATTCTGGGATACACTTGTCACTCTAGTGCTATATTCTTTTAAAACTGTTCCACTTTAAAACACTCCGCTCTTATGAAAATTACAGAGAATAGAGCTTTGCATTGCCAAGATACTAAATTCAATTTTATGATATTGGATAAAAAGACTTCGTAATGCAATTAAGATGAAAAGTGAGCTGAAGAAGATAGCTGTAACTTTATACAGTGTTTTTGGTCCCTCAAATAGTTCTTACAGTAATATCATAGAGATGAAGAGCTTTATTATTAAATATAGTTTAGCTCCACATTGAAACATTGCTGGATTACCAGGGGAATAATGATTTTGATTACTACAATGTCATAGCAGCCAGAGAAACAAGAACTGCAATAAAAGAAACTATAAAGAAATCGAGTAAAAAATTAAATCTTACTTCCTATTTTAGAGGCTCATAGTAAAAGAATGTTTTCTGATAAATTGATAATCACTTCCAGGTCGTTTTAATCATTTCATTTAAATAAAACTAGTTTTATTTCAAGTAAATTAAATTTGCATTTAGGTGAGAATTTTTTATTATTTATACAATCAAGAAAGTATAATAATAAGGTACATTCAGCCATCTTGTTATGTTACATACAGTAGAAAATACATTGATAAAACAATTGCGACTCCATAAGTTGTCAATTATTTGTTTCTTAGCGATAAAAGTGGCAGTAGCTTGTTTTTTTTCATGGTTGAATTGAACTGTCTAATCCATTAAAAGCTTGAATGCCATATACAAGGGCCTTATGGCTAAATGCAGTATAAAAGCCAGCATTGTGAGTTCACAGTAATAATAATTTAAAATGAGTGTTTCCGAGAAATACTATGTATTTAAACAAGTGAAAGGTGTGCAAAAGCAACCAGAATAAGATATGAAATGTGGTCCGGCAGTGAAAGGGTTACATGTATACCCGCAAATAAGACAGCATGGATTTTGATTCACCATAATAAATACTATGGAAAACTATATCCTCATATAAGACATCCTGCTTTTAACCTAATTTTTTGCCATACAAAGGTAATAATATGACCAAATTTTCCAGATTTTTCGGTTATCCATGTTTTCAAACTATCATGCATCCATTAGCATGGATAATTGAGAATTTACTGTATTTTAAATCCCTGTAGTGAATGAATGTCTACAGAAATTCCCAGTGTATATTCGTGAAAATGTGTATGAAGTTGTTCTAACCATGTGGAGAGTAGAATGACTATAATTATGATGAGAATTTAAGAGGCCCCAAAGAAACAGGAATACAGGGAAAAGCCAATTGAAAGCTGAGAATCCAAGAAAAGAGAAAGGCAAAAACGATGCCAATCATTAATGCAATAAATTTCGTAAATCTACTTCTTAGAATATTCCATACCTAACTTAACAATCATAACAATTACAACAGCATGTTTTTATATGAAAATTCATGTGTTTAGCCCTTATAGTCTGAATGATTCTGTAAATTTTTAATAATAAAATTAATCCTCATAAGTGATATTTGATGGGACTCCATCTTTACCGAAAAATTAAGAAATGTGATTTGTATTAATTCCATAGATGTTCACTTAACATGCTCAAATGTAATACTGATGATTCCCAGAGGGATTCTTAGAGATTTACGTAAACTTATGTAATATGGATGATGGAGATGCTTCAGTAGTTGAAAATAAGTAACACTAACTGAACAAACTAAAGACTACCATTCTGAAACCAATAGGCAAGGAAAAATTTAAATAATATGTAACACATCAATTTCAAACGACATTTAATAAAATGTTATTAAAATTCTAATTAATCCTCATCAAGCAAAGTTAAGAAAGTACAGTAAAAATAAAAAATAACTTGGTAAGTTTTGATAGTGCTGCATACAGAGGAACTTAAGAAACTTAGCTTCATGAAGAGAATAGTCAAAAGGAGTAATGAAATAATCCATGAGCGATGGTACTTTTAACTCATTAGACAACAACCAGACAGTGCACATAGTGAATGAGATACAGGAGACAAGCATTGCAAAAGTAAATTTAAAAACGTCCAGCATAAATATGTGCTTTGTTAAGAATTAGTTCAACAAATCCATAAGCATAACCAAGACGCAGCATTAACAAAGGATGGGAATCCTTAATAGAAAGAAGATTAAATTTAAGGTTTAACTAGCTTAATAAATTCAGGGGTAATAAGTTCTCAGAGGACATAGTAGATATTACGCATTCACCCTGTTAAGCTGATCACATAATGAAGGAGAAATCCAAGGGAATATATACAAGAATACACTTCAAAAACAATTTTTTCCACTCATGGTATGCAACTGTAACAAAGAAATTGATATAGGAAGGCTGTACTTCATGGAACACCATGCCAGCTGGTAAAGATAAACAAAACTTAGTAAGATTTTGGAACTTACTAATTTTTTAACTTTAGTTTTTCTTTACCAGCTGCAATTGTAACAGATTAGAGAAATTGACTCATGATGCATGCACACCATAGAGGGTAGGTATGTACATAGATGTAAATATATTGGCTGGGATGCTATGCTATAATGACAGTATTATTTACATGGATTAATCTTCAGGACCCTAATTTCTTATCTAAGCAGCATTTACAGTTTTGGGTCAGGTTATGACAAATATTCCATAAAATGTGATGTTTTGCGAGCCTTGATAATCTCCACAAATTCCATTTAAAACTTTAACCAATGCCAAGATATTTGGGAAAGTTTACAGGGTATCATATCATAAACCTCTAAAGTGAAAATGGGTAATATTTTAAATTCAACAGATGTGGCTTTGATGGTAAAAATTTTAATTTGTTATCGCTTAATAGTCTTAAGACTGTGAAATTATAAGATGAACCAAAGGGGAAAAGTAGCCAAAAGGATTAAAAATTGCTAGTTTGCCACATAATTTTTATGTTAAACTTTTAATATTTATTTATTTACGTTGCGATTTAGTCTGTGGACCAGGTGGCAACGGTATTATATCTACAGAATGACATCCAATAAAAACACAAAATAAAACATAAGGATGTGAAAAGTTTTCCTGTCCCTGCCATTGATTATGCAGCTTCAACTTTCCAAGAAAAATAAAAACAATGATTTCTAGCAAAATATTTTACCAATAAAACTTTTGACTCACATTAGTCAATGCAAAAACTCATAATTTAGTCTAAGAACTTTATACACAATGTCAAGGACTGTACTCTTTTTCTATAGAATGGATTGAAATATCAATGGAATAGGCAATTTTTATATTTAATTCAATAAATTCAGTTACCAAAGCAAACAGTCCAGCAGTCCCGCTTCATCTCTCCTTCTGCAGGCTCCATTGTAGCCACAGGAACATCTTTTAACCGTGGATCCCAAACTTTGACTAGACCTTAAGGAACGAAAATCGTCAGATTGTTAGTTTTAGACATTACTTTCATTTCATTAACAAAACACGGTAGTCGACATTCGGCCGAGCAACATTCAATTAATTATACAACGAAAGACCAAGAAAAGGGTATATCTTGGCTTTTAGAAGCTTCATACCATCTCTACTTCCAGTTACAATTTCAGGTGCTCCTCTATTTATACTCTGACCACCAATGCCGTCAATGCAATTTATTATTTCATTGTGAGCTTTTGCGGAATATACCGGTGAGGAGCAATCTTCTAAATTCCTGTAAATTATTCAAAACCTCAAATACAGTCTAGAGAAATTAAATGTACATTTAAACATACAATTTACCAAATCTGTAACTTTCCCTCGAAATCTCCAGTGGCAAGATGTCTTTCTTTAAGACTGGAAGCGCCAAATGTTCCGCATTTAAACGCTTTTCCTTTCTCCACCTTAAATTTACATGGATTAGTACGTAGAAAATGAAGTAAGATTCGATAACTTCTGCAGTAAATTACCTCATGGACGAGATTTACGTCAGTGCCACTGATTTCATAAACTTGCAAGGCACCTGTGCCTCTAGGATGACCTCCTAAAACAACGAATTTCGCTGAACATGGAATCCAACGAGCATCGAAGACAGAGTAGTTGCAGCTCTTTTCCACATGACATATTATTTGTGGTTTATCCATTTCAAATCGATTTAATACATAAGTGATAAGCAAAAAAGCACGCGAAAATAATGCTCTATTAAGGAGATTTGAACAGAATAACAAGAGAGAATCTGTAAACAAACAGTCTTGCCATCCACAATTTTTTAAAGTTTTCCGGAATTGGCCTATACAATCTTATAAAACTTATTAAAGTAAAGATTCATCGTGGATAATTAGCGACGTAAAGTGGTATGTAGTTTAGGTTATACTTTCTTTGGGAACCTAAAGTGGTATAACCTAGTCTTTTTGCCAAGCAGAAATTTCTGTCGTGTTTTAAGTCTGTAGTCAAAAGACTTGCTAGCAAATATGACCTATTGTCTTATACAGACTTTCTCTGCGAAAAGCATTTCCAGATATTGGAAATGAACCATAGGAGATACTACTATTGATATGTTTACATTGTACCTACTTAGTTTCCATCTAATAGAAAACTTTTTCGTGTATTGATAAACCTTATATTCACAAGTTTGTCGTATAATAAATTAGTTTTCTATATCATTCAAGTTCTGCTTTAACTTCTGTTTCTATATCGTTCAAGTAATGTTACAGGATTAAACGTGTTCCAATATCATTTAAATCGTCCGTTTCTGTTAGCTTAAATTCACTTTATCTGCGCAGAATAACTCGAAAAAATTTGATGCGATTCGATGTATCGGCAAGGAATAGACAGTCCTCAGGCTGATTTCAACTACTACTTCGAAGTATAAATACAAGCAAGTACAGATTTTGAGAGAAAAATGAACGCTGGAACTAGTTTGCATGAAGAAGACAATGAAAGGGTGAGTTATTATAATACTTAATTGAGATTTTTTCAATTTTATTAATTTAGAAATAACATTTCTAACAAAAATATTTCTAAGAATTGCCTCGAAGGAGTAAAATTAAAGGTTGTCATGTTCCTAGGGTAGAATTCAATTAATCTTAAATAATTTTCTGAATCCGAGACATAATTATGTTGCAACTTTCATTTAGAGCAGTGCATTGAATGTAATCTTTTCAAGACGTGACTCATTTATCATCTTGTAACAGTCAGAAAGAGAATGAATGTCAATTTTAACCACTGGATTAAAATGTTACCCTAAAGTTGAATTCATTGTTTTTCATTCATGGTTATTAACTTGTTACTTTAAGGGGATTTCCACAGTTTCGCCGGTCCTTTGAAAGTAACCTTTAACACACACACACACACACATATATATATATATATTATTAAATATTCTAATAGTGCACACCTCCCTGTACATTAACTATAACATGATGCCAGTAATCATCCATGAGTTTAATGATCACATACAAGTAATATTATTTTCCTAGGATCTTTGATAGTTTCCTCCATATTCTGGTTAAATATTGTTCCTATCTGTGTTTCCCTAGCCTTAAAGTTGGCAAAGTATACTTCCGGAGTTTGATTTTTCATTGATATTCGACAAAAATTCTTCTTTTAGGAGTTCGTACAAATAATAGCTCCGCTGTATGTCAAATTATAAGATTTGACGCTTTCATTTGGTATTCGCCTATTTCAGACTTCAATTAGAGAAGAGCTATCGCAAATGAGTTTCGAAGAACTTCAGAAGCTTAAAGAAAAGTTGGGAGCCAAAGTATACAATGAAGCTATGTTTGGAAAAAATAAAATTAAAGACAAGGCCTTCAAAAGAAGAAACAAGAATAGGTAATGTGGAGTTTATTTTTGATTGGGAAACTTTGCTACTCATCACTGTATCGTTGGGTTACTTCTAAAATTCATGTTATTTAGGCCGAGAGAGATGTCATCCAAAGTACCTATTCCAATCGTGCCAAAGCAGTCAGTATTCAAGGAGAAATTTCGTGATCCAAGATTTGATAGTCTTTGTGGAAAGTTTAATGAAAAGGTAAGTTATTAATCATAACCATATCATGAGATTGGAACTCACAAGAGTAAATTTTTTGTTTTGCTTTGATGATTTATTCGGACATTTTTCACCTCATTCTATGAAGTTGCTCTCCATGTTGTCACGTTGATAATTTTCTTTTCATTATATTATTGTCTGTATGATTCTTTTAATGATAAAGTTTTTCTTTTCATGCAGTTTGTGAGGTAATGAGTAAATGACTTCAATCCAAGACATAATTGTAGTCACTTGATAGCAAAGAAATTTTTCATTTGGTACACATCAGTTTTCTGGCAATGCAAATTAATGGTTTCACAGTCTTACTTTTCTATTTGTTAATGGGATGTTTAAGTTTTGGTAAATATTTCAAGGGTCAGATATTATTTCTGATCCCAATCCGCTCCAACTGAGACAGTTGTTACTTATCCTTACATTAATAATAATTAGAATTGTTAAGTCAGTATCCAAGTCAGCTTCAGGCTTTCATATCCCTTGAAACAGGATATTCTAGCTGTCCCTTAATCACACTCATTCTCTGTTATAGTCAAAAGTTATAACTCGTTTGGACTGTGGGCAGTTGAAACTATCGCTGTGCTCTGGTCAATGAGTTATTTAAGCTTTTTAATAATTAATTTTCTTATTTAATTATGAATTTTGAACAAGCTGTTTTAAAAAAGTATTTATTTGTGTTATGCTGAAGGAAATAATGGGAACTGTAACCCATAAATCTTGAAAGCATTGCTTTTTCCCCTTCTCTCCTTTCTCAGAAGACATAAATTAGGTTAAATACTACCTTGCCAACCTGCTACAAATTTTGGGTTATTTACATAGTATGAAATTCCTCTTATTTTCAAATACATTCCAACCTAGTTAAAATGATCCCATGTAAGATGCCGTCCCACCTAATATGTACTTTTCTTGTGGTTTGATTCCAAATCAATTGGAAGCAACTTTGTGATGTAAATGTTTGATATAAAAAACTGCAATAAATTCAGCCTAAGTCCAAAAAAGGTTAGATTTAATTATTGATGTAATTGAATGTATGTTGAATTATGATTAGGCATGCTTTGCCACCATTAACTGCCATAAAGATTACACTAAACTCATTAAACTAACTTGGAAAAGTTGGAGGAGTCACTGTAGTCATTAATGTTCACGCAAGTGCATAAAAAGCATGATCTAGAACATGTAAATCAGAGATCCTAAAGCATTTCTCATATTCATAGGCTTTCAAATCAGCATATCGTTTTGTAAATGATATCCGGGAAAAGGAAAAGAATCAATTAAAAAAGATGTTGCACAAGGAAACTGATCCAGATGAGCAAGAGAACATGAAATATCTCCTCAAAAGAATGGTAGGTTGGATTTTAGAGATCAAATTTGTCTGTAATCTTCTCTCTATTCATTATTTTTGTATGTTTATGGTTCTTGTTATCCTCTTTAAACAGGAAAATCAAGAGAGGGAGGAGAAAATGAAAGAGGAAAAAGAACTGGTGCTTAGGGAGGAGCGAGAGACTAGAATTAAAATGCTTAAGCAGGGCAAATTGCCTAAATTTAAAAGCAAGGGTAAGTTTTTGCATGTTTCCATAGTATTAGTTGTTTTCAAGTTCGCCCTTATCTTAAAATATCACATTCTATTTCAGCGGAACAAAAACTCAATATTTTGGTCGACCGTTACGAAAAACTGAAGAAAAGTGGAAAGCTGCAAAAGCATATTGAGAAGCAGAGAATAAAAAATAAGAGAAAAGACCAAAAAAAGTTACGAGAGATGATGTGATGCATTTGCTATAAAATGATCTATTTTATTTACATTGTACAAAGACTAACTATAAATATAAATCTCACAATTTTTACACCAAAGTCCAGCATATTTACTAACAAAATGGAAACTAAACAGCTCTGAGGAGTTTAGCTTCTTTCTTTTCAAGCAATTCTTGCTTCTGCTTTTCCACCACCACCTTCCTTTCTTCCAGAAATTCACCATATTCTTTAGGGTCCAATTCCTTGACTACTTCAATTCCACATGAATGAGCAATGCCTATAATCATCTGCGCTACTTGCTGTAGAGATTGAAGTTGAAGTGGAGGATCCTCTGCCTTGATCTTTGCTATTTCATAAATGTGTTTCAATGTCACCTTACCACTTGTTTCTCGACCTGAATAGTGATAAAAATAATGTATCAATACTTTATGACCAACATCCAGGGTATTACACCTGCTAAAAATCA
Organism: Ladona fulva; assembly: GCA_000376725.2. Taxonomy (NCBI): domain Eukaryota; kingdom Metazoa; phylum Arthropoda; class Insecta; order Odonata; family Libellulidae; genus Ladona; species Ladona fulva. The sequence continues at coordinate 673,886 of KZ308378.1, forward strand.
GAAACAAAGAAAAGGAGAAACTGTGGTTTGGTTGTCAAGAGGAAATATACCTTATTCAGGATAACTGCAAACTCTTAACTAAAGCCCAATTATAAAATGGAGTAGATATGAGATGTCTTTATTCAGGGCGAGATTGTGATTTAAGAAGTCTCCTCTTACATCTAACCCTTAGTCATTTCAAAAGTGGGTAAAGATAGAGCGAAAATAGCAATAAAAAATAGAAAAGGAATAAACTGATGAGTGCATTAAAAAAATCAAGTCCTGCATGCACTTATGAAACCCACAGGAAGGGGGGTGTGAAAAACTTGCTGATAGTGATAGCAAAATTAAAAATTCAAAGAAAATTATTTTCTGTAACCTGAAAAGAATACATCAATAAAATGAAAAGCGTACAATGGGGTGGCAAGGTTTCCACACCAGAAGACATTGAGCATTGAAAAATTAAATAAGAACAATAAAAACTAAGTTAAAAATTTACAATATAAAATTGATAAAAAAGCCACAGAGGTAGGATCAAGAAATATGGATTGTAAGTTGCATAAAAAAGACAAAAGTATTGCAACGAAAGTTACATATTAATTAAAATAAAAATCATAGTAAGAGAGAAGATATGGCAGGATAGTAGAAGGTAGGATGCTCCTGATGATGATTAGATATTGATTTAGAGCAGGAGTCTCTAAACTACAGCTACAATCGAGCAAGATGAATGTGAATACAGGTCTTTACTCTTCAACTATGTCTTCGGGAACATCGAATGTGTAAATTGCCAAGAATCTTAAATGAACCTAATACATCTGGTACATACATTTTGAAATGTATGGTACATTACGATTAAGGTACAACAAATGTCACTCAAAAATTAATACCCATTACTGAGGATGCCAGAAATCCAAGAATTTATCACTTAAACTTAAAAAAAAAGTTTGCTGTCTTAGATACAAAGAACGTGCAAGATTGAAAGATTTAAGCCACTACATATAAGGATACAAAATGAGTGAGTACCTGGCTCCATCGCTGCTCGAGTGATTCCAGCTGCTTGCTTCAAATAGTAGGTAGCAGGTGGCTTATGAATAACAAGCTCGTAGCTACGATCGGCATTGACTGAAACTCGACATGGTAGAGGAATCCCTTCTTTTATATCCGCAGTTCTAGCATTAAAGTCCTTACAAAACGCTGCAATATTGATGCCTCTCTGTGGGAAAAGTTTTCTTTGAGTATCCACAAATAAATTCAACAACTGGCAAAACCTGAATACAGTACCTGTCCAAGCATAGGACCAAGAGGAGGACCAGCGGCAGCCATACCGGCTGGAATATCAGTCCTTAATCTACTTGTGTGAGCAATTTTTTCGGCGCCCTTTTTTAGAGCTTTAAGTCGAGATGCAGCTTTAGACATCCTTCAGATTATTGTTAAATTCAAACAAATCCTCACCATGCAGAGAGCTGCGCAGCTATTTCGTAACTATTTTGTTATTTTCGGCTGCGAGAGCAAGTTAGACAACTTGATGGTTTATCTTTGTAGGTATATAAAAGACGTGTAATACATCCATTTTTTTACCAATTATCAAGCGGTCTCTTGGAATCCCACTTGAGAGAGTTTTATGAATTAATTAATACATGCACGATTAAAATCAATTTAGTTGCCACTGAGTGAACAGCTTGTCGGCGGAAATTATCTGAATGGCAAGGTGATGGTAGTAAATGTTCTCAAGAGCAACAACTACAGTAATAAACATGAGAACGCCCAAAATACTCCAAGAAAAAATAATCTTAAGAAGATATTAATCAAGTTTAAACTTTTTCCATGTAAAACAACGCTTTTCAAAGATTCTACATGTGCGTTCTCTCTTTTATTTCTGTGTTATTATTTTTGAAACAAACTCAAGTTACATACAAATGTCGAAAGGATAAATAAATGTTCTTGCAAATACCTTAACGTGGCCTGCATAAATTTCTATATCTAGTATCAATGGCGTATCTAGGAAGGGGCTCAAGGAGAATATTATATTTTGAAAATCCCGAATATGAAAAAATTTTTGCTTAGGTCTTTGAATGCTGGAGGAAATCTGTATTTATTGTTTCTGATAAACTATTAAATATCATGACTTATACTCAATTTTACTCGATCCATATTTATTTTTCTCGATAAAGGACTTATATTTCATAGTATTACTATCGAGTTTCCTCGTTTCACATGAATAATGTTAAATTTTCGGCTTCTGTATTACCTTGTTAATGATAGACCATAACGGCAAATTTTACCATTTTATATTTGTAATCAATGTTTACTTAACTGCAGCTACATTAAAGCCATCAAGTGATTAGCTACTATTATCTGATAATATTTTCGTTTTTAGATAACATTATAAATTCATTTAACTTGGAAAAACATGGCGTACAGAGAGGAAGTTTTCGAGGAAAACCGTTTTATAAGGATGTGGCTGACATAAGACCGGAATATAATTCTTTAGTTTGTGAAAGTTTGAAAGTTTCTTTAATGTTTCGTTAGGATACGTTAAACCGTGTGATGATCTTCGTACGTGCTGTTCCCATTTTATGTGTATTTTTGAATGTTGTGGCATCATTGTAGATCTAAAATGGTCGAAGTCAATGTAAATAATACTGTTGTATGAGTTCGTTCTTTGACGAAAAATTATTGTTGAACAAAAGTAAAGTATATAATTACCAATGTTATCACGGAAGAACAAGGATTTAAGAACCATCAAGGAGGGCGTAGTCGGAAAATATGTAAAAAAGGACACCCCGCCAGAAATGCCAAGTTAGTCCGAAATAGATCTTGATTAATATTCTGGAGATTATTATTTAAGCTCTCAGAGTTTGGGGTTGATGACATCATGATGTTAATTTTTCAGTAATAAACGTCTGGTCTACAGAGCCTCAGCGGAAAAGTCATCGTCGAGGGAACCAGAACCATCAGCAAGCCATGGTAAGAAAAGATTTCTTAATGTAAACGGAGCTGTTTCTTCGATATGTGATCTTAGGAAATGTATTCATACAGAAATGATTGCCAAGTCCCTTATAGCAATGACTGACACAGGTTTGTAAGAATGTAACTTTTTTTCTGATAAAAAATGTATACGTTGAATAACAATTTGGTAACGAAAAAAGTGAAAATCACCTTTTTATTGCATGTCACAGCTTCCTTTTCCTGTTTCAAAGTTCATAATATGAGTTACGATAGATGAATCCTAGTACTTTTTCGTTAACCTTGATTATTAGAGTTATAAAAGAAGTTCTTCAAAAGTCAGGGACTGTTTTTATAACCGTTGTTATTTTTTAGGAATTTGATCTCTTATTACTTTAATTAATTAAAATTTTAGAGACGGCCGTATACGTAATAGTATTAACTTTGTCGAATACCTGTTTTGTTCATCTTGTTTTGTAATGTTGAATGTGGCGCGCGTAATTTGTAATTAAGAGAAGGAAGAAAAAGTACCCATGAAAACACCATTTAAGGTTCATGAATCGAAATTTTACACACTGTTAATTAATTGATCTTATGTGCCCTCATTTCTTTTGTGAATGTGGATTTGTTTTCTTTAATCCTTGCATTGTGTTGCATTGTCGAAATTTTGGACCAGCTTGTCCAGCAACCAACAAGTATTGTCCAGAAATTTGGAAACAGTAGAGGCACCCCAAGTACGTTAGGTGGCCATGAGGGAAAATATACCCCTAGTAGCTCTGTTCCTGACCTGGCACAAAGGTGAGTATTATAGTACTCTGTTGCCTTTGCATAAGTTACCAACAAATATTTATGCACACTTTATCACCGCAGGTTTGCCAGTATGTCTGCTGGTCCTGGTAATGAACCAATGGGAAGCTCTAAGTCAGTTCATAATGGGTATGGTAATGGTATAGTTCCTGCGATGAGTCACACATATATTAACCAATACACAGGATCAGAGTATAATTTGGACAGAATGCAGGTAATGAGAAAAATTAAATGAAAAAATCCCTATAGATTTCCCTTTCTCAAGTGAGTCCAATGAATTATAATCAATGGAAAGAGAATTCATGTATATATTTATAAATTACTTTAACAAATCTCTAGGTAAAACTCTTCAACTTAAAAAAGCATTTATGTCAATTAACTGTCATTATGTTCATGTTGGTGTGACTTACATGTTGCATCCTGTTTTGCTGTGGTGTGGGCTACTTTCCTGCCACTTCCACAATTCTTGGTTTGAGTATATTATACCTTAATGCAGTGTATTTGAGGACTCTGTTATTAGTAAATATAAATTTTATCAGATTCAAAAAACAACATATATCAATGAGAAACAGTTTGAATGCTTCTTCTCTTGGTTGAAGGCACAGCATTTGGATTGTTTAAAAAGTATAACTCCCATTATAAAATACTTTTATCATTAAAGGGAAACTATGGTAGTTGGTAATAAATCGATTTGCATATTAATAATTTTTATTCATCAATTTTAATTTACTCTTTAAGTTTGCCAATTTAACTTTCATCCACCAGCTTATAGTAAATTATTTTTAGCTTCATTGTAAAATTTTATTTTCCCCTTTTAAAGCCCTCTGTACAAATGCATTTTATAGCTTTGCTTCAAGTAACTCCGATTTGTTGGTGTATTGAATTATAATTTGAGTTTTAGGTTGTAGTGATACATTGTGAATGTTTTTGGCTGCTGTAAACCATAACTAAGCTACCATAAATTTTTAATTCACACGTATTATATCAGAATGTTATTTAACAAATATTGCTTTTTATTAATATCTTTCATTTTCAGGTCTCTGTGAAAATTTTTTCTCATATTCATAAAATATTCAAATGTATGATTTGTCAATACTTATATTTGATAACAACTCTTCTCTATCACCATATCTTTTCTTATTTCATTTGTTGCTAATTTTAAAACAAAATGTTCTAATCAAGTCGCTCTGAATGTATTTTTTATATTTTAGTCTTCCAACAAAGTATTATAATACACTAGCACAACAGAAACATAAAAACATTATAGCTAAATATACCTTATGCATATATAAATAATATTCACTATACATTTTATCGTATTATTTTTATTATATTACATTTATAAAATCATACATTATCTGTTGTCTGCAAAACAGAAACGAAATATGTATAATAATATGGAATGTAGCCTTTTGTACAGGTGCCACATATCTATGTTTCTGTTTTACAGATGACAGGTAATATATAATTTGAATTTTCATTAGTGAAGTAATGAATGATCATGCACAATTGTACCAAACTTGCCATTTTGTGCCCTATGTTAACTTGCAATTTCCTGTTTAGTTTACAGGCATTACTCAATGTTTCTTATTTCTTGCCCCTTTACTCATGTATAATATGTCCAATGCAATGGGTCTTCCTCCAATTTTCTCTTTTAGGGAGTCTTCTTTTGAGAGTCTCATCCATCTAATGTAATCTCATAATCTAATATACTCATTATCATATGGTTCTTTACTTCTGTTACTGCCCTCTCATCGAAAGACCTTTTTACACTCAATCTAACATTCTTTCCTTTTTATCCAAGATAAAATTCTTCAAAAATTCTTTCCTTTTTATCCTTATTCAGTTCATCATTCTATATTTGTCTCTTGTTTCTTTGCTGTCATTTTTACAGACTGGGAATCATTGTCACAATTACATTAGCATATCATGAGACTGAATGAAACTACATCCATATCTTTCTGCTTTAAGATTTATTAGCTATTGTACCCTTCTGTACTCTGAGATTGTTGCAATCACCTCCAACAAGGCAGCAATGCATGCCATGTCACAAAACGGGAGGCTTAAAAGATAAAATAAAACAGAATAGCAAATTCCAAATAATGTGTAAATGGTTATGGTTGAACTAATTGGATTATTTATTTATTGGATGGCTCATCAAAAAAATTCTAATGATTTATTTTTAAGGGGATCAGTAAATTCAACTACAGATTTATTCCTAACATTTCTGTTTCTGCATACTTCTTAGACTGTCTTCAGCAAAACTTTCTTTCTTTCAGTCAGTGAAAATGCTCGCTTATCTTCTGACTGTATGTACACATTTTCTTATCTCATGTTCTGGTGAATAAATAAATAATTCAGCGGATTTCTCTATTATCTCATTCCATCTATTCAGACAGTAATATCACATGATAATTTAATGCTTCGCAATAGGTTTCAAATTGGTACAGAAGACTCCTTTTATTGAATTCTCTCAAAAAGACACTCTTCTAAATTCTTGTCTGTCCACATTCTCATTTTTTCACATAAATCTCTGCGTTATGAAGTGAACTCAACCTTTACTTCACTTGGCAAGAAAATTTTATGGATATGGTTATTTTATTTGAAGACTTCAGTTGTTTCTGTATTTTGTAGAATGCAAAATGTCCATTGCTGCTAGATAAATCTTTTTGATTGCACTAGATGGGTCCCTCTTCATACTTGCCCTTGTCTGGCGTAACCTCTGATTATGCAGAGCAGGTGGACCAATACGTTGTACAGGGTGATGGAACTTCATATCACCATCAGGAGGAGTATCATTATTTGTCCTATCCACAGGTAGTAGTTTAGATTTAATTTCCTCTTATTTTACACCTTTGATTCACATCCTGTCTATTCATTTTCCATGTAGATTCATGTATCATAGCTAATTTCACATCGCGAACTATCGAGTCTTAATTTGGGTCTAAGTCATCCCCACCTCGAAATTTTGTGGGTTGCTTTGCATATTATATAAAAAATGTCAAACAATTACAAGCATTTTCTTGATATTTTATCCAATCAGTCTGCTATGGATATTTCAGCTTGTTTCAGTGAGTATTAACTGATGTATAAAATAATTGTGAAGTTTATTTAATCCCTCAAGGAAAGGGTGGCTCTAATCTAGCACCATGGATGGGTACTTTAAGTAGGCTGGCATCTACATATCCTGCCACATTCTATTCAGTTTGCTTTGTTCTGTTCATTTGCAGTAATTTCAATTATTAAACGAGTCATCAGAGTGATATTAATTGCACTTGATAATGGTTGGTACAGTGTGTCCCACAAATGGCTCCATGATTTTTAAAATGAAATAATGGAAACAGAGATTTATATAAGAATAAACAAATGGGATGTTTATTTTGAAAGCTGTAAAAATCTGATGCTGAAGTTTCAAAATAATTAGTTATAAATGTTGCCAACTGGACATTTCATAGTCTGTTTATGGCTTATTATGACTTACAGGGTAGTGCTGTAATCACAGTACAGAGTTCAAGAAATAGGCTATAAACTGTCCTGTCAGCAACATTTGTTACTAATTATGAACAAGTGATTTGGGAGTCTTTTGTGGAGTGCCATGAAAGAGATACTGATGCTGGTTACTTAGAAGAAAATCTTGGTTGGTGCTCATTACTGACCCTATCCTTTCTTAAGCTTTCAGTCCATAAAGATATTGTTTACATATTCCGATTGAGATGTGTATATATAATGAATTGGAAAATATTGTATTTTTTTCTCTGTTTTAATATTTTAATGTTTACCTCACACTGAATGTTAGCACCCTAACGTTCAGTGAAAATAATTGTGTGCTAATTTGAAAAAATAAGTATTTGAAAAAAGCTTGTAGTCTGGTCGTGATAATCTTGCTTTAATTTTTCTTTTACAAGTTAGATATTTTTGCCATCAAGAATATTGAATCACTTTGCAGCATTAATAAAATCAGTAGTAGCAGATTTTTCATAGAATTAGCCGCTTTCCTTACAATAACTTGTGTAGATTTGGTGAATTCATTTGGTGTACTCACTAATCTTTCATTATTTAATGGAGAAAGGATAAGAAGAAATGTCACAGCACCTCTAATTTTTAGTCAAAATATATTAGATAGTTTTGATGTTATGGTAATTGTATTTAGATAAAGTTGGTTCTTTTTTAATTTTTTGCAAGGTGAACAAAATGCACTTTCGGTTGGTGCCATTTATTGAATGCTTCATCAAGTTTCTTTCTTTTGGAGAATGCATTTTGTGACATGATGGTATGAGAAAATAAATGATTGTACATCAATGCATGTCAGTTTTTTTAAACAGATTTTGCTTGCACTCATTCCTGTTATAACAAGCCTGAGTGGTGGAATTATTTAAATGCTTACATCAGTAACTGATTTAAAATATTTGTATAAAATCATGTTGATTACAGAAATTTTTGAGTCAATACAAATTTGCAATAGCATTCTTTAAGATAAAACCTTAACAAGGTTTAAACATTTTTTTCCCTTGAGTAAGTATTTGTAGGGATCTTATTGGTCTAACTTAAAAGCAGGCTTTCTCATGTTAGTCTAAATTTAATTAAATTGTGCTCCTTTGTTTCAGATTCCAATATCTTATGGACAGCATGTGGTGACTCCAATTGCTTTACATACTCAACAGCACCATCATGCTCCACATCCTCAGCACTCTGCGCAAAACCTTCCTTATTCTGTCCAGACTTTAGCCTCTCATCAACAACCACCACCACAAGGTCTAGATTTTTATTCATATTTTCTTACAATTTGTTTGCTCTCAACAATGCTTCAAGTTTTTCAAACACTGCATTGGTTAATCCATTATCTTTGCCCCTTTCTGCAACTACATTGGGTAGAGGCTTGGAGCAACTTCCTCCATTTTCTCCCATCAACTTTTCTACTATTCTTCTATTTATGATGAAATCCTTTTCCTTCCTTATTCTCTGTGTATTTTTGCATTCTATTATCTCATATATTCCTCTGGTGACTTTTTCCTGTGCTATGTTAAACCTTTGAGTCATCTTCCTCTAGCCTTTACACATAGCTATTCCATTAAAGTGTGATTTTAACAGTAGTTTTATTACTTTTTATTGTCATTTCATTTGCATTCTTTTTTTCTATTTGCCTCTTTAGTTACCTTAATTTATCTAATTTCTGCAGCATGCATTCTACTGAATTCTTTCTTTCCTGTGGTTCAACTGTATGTCCCATATGTAAGAATTGGTAGAAATGGCCTTTCAAAGTTATTTCCTATGTCATTGATCTACTACAATCAGGGATTTGTAGTTAGTGTATAGTAAGAAGGTTTTTGTTGTTTTGATCTAATGATGAGTCACTCTATGGTCATGCAAGTTGAGAAGTTAATATGTTTATATTTTTATGTGTATGGCTTAATTTCTAATCATGGCAGAATTATTATTTTTTTGTTTTGCTTTAAGTAACTTTTTCCCCCAGAAATTTGACTTGTCTACAGAGATTTAGTGGTCTCATACCTGAGCAAGTGTTTGTAAGACAACTGTTTATTCCAAACTCTTCTAGAAAGAGACAGTTATTCATCTTGTCATCACATTTGGGAATGATCATTGGCTGTTTCTTCAAACCAATTGACTATTCTTTGACCCACATCTTTCTACAATGTACTGGATCCTTTTTTACTACAAAATTGATTTAGTACAAACTGTATTTGCTAACTGTGGTAGAGATAATGAAGTATGCCCAAAATCGTGATTAAAAGAGCGTAAAAAGAGAAAAATATTTAATGTCCTTATTTTGTATGTCACAATTCCTCTTGCCTCAAGAAAGAGCTGTAAGAATGTCTCCTTACCAAAAGTTTATATCTATTATTGAACATATTTTATGAGATCAATTAACTTTAAAATTATCCTTCAGTCCATCTTTTGTAAATATGGATTGTGTATTTAAACTGGAAATAATTATTTCTAGTTCACATAAACTACATATACTGACATATTAATTTATTGTAATTAATTTATCAGTGATAGCTGAATTTTCCATATCAATCTACTTGTAGCTCAACAGGTGTTAAAGGTGTAAATTCCAAGGATTTATATTAAACTAGCTGAAGTGCCTATTGATTCTCAACGGGAAAATAAAAATAAGATTAAGTAGTCTTTTTTGTGTGAAATCTAAAATCTCTCATCCTAGCTTACATTGATGGGACTGCTTATAGGAAATAAAAATTTTCAATCTTATAAAAGTTCTCATAATTTGGAGCCAAAATCTATAATAACAGATAGTATAAATTTTTATAGATTTTTTTCATATTAAGCTTTTCTCAAGCTTTTACAATGGTTAATTCTTATTTAATTTTGCAAAAGAAATGAAGTCTGTAACTGATGTTAACATGTATTCTGTAAAAGAACCCTTTGATTCATCTAGGGTCAAATGAGGGACCTCAAGATAAATGATAATTAGTCTATATCAGCACAGCATTGACTTGTTATAACAAGATTGAAAGTTTTGCAACTTCTAGTTCTTAAATTATAAGAGAGCATACCCACATGTACTTAATAATATATTTAATAATACAAGGTTCTTCATCTGGCAAACAATATCTTTATTGTAAATTTGATTTTGACTTTATCATGATTTTCAGATTGTTCATGTTTATTAACCATTTTTCTTATTGTTCAGGAGGAAGTATGGGTAGTGGAAGGTCAGGGGCAGTGGAAGATGGTAAGGGAGATGGGGAAGATGATGAGGATGAACTTCCCCTTCCTCCAGGCTGGTCTGTTGACTACACTCTTCGTGGTAGGAAATATTATATCGATCATAATACCAAAACAACCCACTGGAGTCATCCTTTGGAGAAAGAGGGTCTGCCAACTGGGTGGGAAAGAATTGAATCCCCAGAATATGGTATTTACTATGTGAAGTAAGTCACTTCAACATTTTTAAAATGTAGCATAATTAATTTTTTTAATGCTAAATGCTCTCCTTCATAAAACTCCCTCACAAACATTTCTAATGTATAATCCCAACTTATGGAAGGTAATATTACGAAATAGTTTTGTATGTTGAATATTTTATTTAATGCCATGTTTCTTTTGTATTAATTTCATGTATTGTTCAGTTTTCTTATATTTTCATTGTGATACCTCATCTCTGTATGAGTCTTGCTGGTTTCCATTTATTTAGTATTTCTACTTATTATCTTATAAATAGTCACATCACACGTCAAGCCCAGTATGAGCATCCATGTGCCCCTCATTACATCTATCACCAGCCTGCAGACTTGAGGGGACATCTTCAGTTGGAGGTGGCACATCACAGAGGATTACTTCCTCCTCCACCCCCTCCCCGTCATACTCACTTTCATCCTCACAGTGTCCTGGTGCCAGCTAATCCTTACCTCAATCAAGGTTAGTATTCCGAATTGTTTATAATTTTTCCAGTATACCTTGCAGCATTATTAACAGACCAAAATCGGGTTTTACGGCAATCCAAAATCCAAACGACTGCATTTGACTCTTGTGACGAATTCAAAAGAAAATACTATCAGTTAAAACAAAATTCTGTTCTTGGACGAAGACAGGAATAAGCTGCACTATACAATATAACAGCCAACATTTAATTACATATAAGAATAGCGAATATACATACTGTATGTTCAAGACAAAAAAAGAACAAAGTCCAATTGAGAAATCAAATCGCCTCGAAATAAGGACTAAACACAGTAAAGTGGATTGAACCAACAAAGAGTTCTACTTAATTAAGTCCTGGGGTTTTTTTATCAAGTTCATGTGCACAAACACGTAACACAGCGACTTTTAGATTCAGTTCCATCGCAGACATGCCAGGTGTAGCTGAGTGCCTCTGCCGGGCCAGGGTTCTTGTCTAGAAGTGTCTGCCGGATGACTGACGACGGAAAGTCGCGTGAATAGTGGAAAGGGATCTCGTGCCAAATTCAAATACTCTGAGCACAGCTTATTAGCAAGGCGTGTTTTGATATCGCTGTCTGCAATGAGAATAAGTCGATTTACCAACAATATTGGTATATTAGTCATGCAGGTTTTTAGCAGGGGATCTGCTTGGGATACAAGGGCTGGGAACTGGGATGGAACCGTTTTTGCCTTCTTTGGAGCAGGTTCGCCGGGTGAAATCCAGTGTTTTGACTATTCTGTCATTTCTGGGACATAGTAATGGATCCATGTTTCATCAACAGTCAGAAAACGCAGTGGAAACTTTTTCGGATTGCACTTAAACATGTCCAAACAGTGCTCTGAAGTTGTCACGTGATTCCGTTTTTGCTCCACTGTGACTAAATGTGGCACCCATCTCACCGATAGCCCAATTTTTCATGTAGGATACTTTGTATGCATTCAATTGAGATGTTTACAATGTCAGCAATCTCTCTGATCTTCACATGACGATCTGCTAGCACGATATCATAGACTTTGTTAACCATATTCTCCGTAGTCACCTCAATCGGACAGCCTGGGTGCTCTTCATCAAAAACAGATGTTCAGCCACGCTTGAACTCATTAAACCAATATCTAATGGCAGTCATCGAAGGTGCATGGTCCATATAAACAGCATGCAACTTCACCTTGATTACCTCACACTTCTTCCCATCCAAAAAAAGAAATTGAATCACTGGTTGATATTGCTCTTTCTCCATGGTGGCAAGCAAACACAAACTTGACTACTTTCAACAGCTATCAAAACAAAACTACTCGATTAATCCGTCTGAAATTTTGACAGTCATATATCTAAAGATGGCGTTAAATTATGGTCTACACATTTTGTGTCAGTGATGCCATCAGTCGCTAAACACGGGTATTTATCATACAGCCCTCGTATGCTCAGGGGTTTGTTTCAGGCATTTGTTAGCAACTTCAGAAAGGGCGATGCCATGCTGCCCAAAAATTGCCACAACCTAATGCTAGGTCTGATACCAAAGTAGGTTAGGTTCTTTTAGGTTAGATAGATCACTTTCTAAAATCTAATTCTAGTTAGTTTAGAAATACTTTAGAGGTTGATGACAGAGCTAAACCTGCAAGCTTGCCATTGCCTGATGGTTGTCTCTCTTCCTTCAAACTCATACTTAGTTTTTAGCTATAATTACCATATTTATCAGTATGCAACTCACTCTATTTTCCTAATATTTATGGCTGAAATTCTATCTTTGTGTTATATGTGTACTACTTTGTTATTTTGACTTAGTTGAATAAATAGAACTATTTTTGTATCATTCTTTAAAAATGTTTTAAATTAAATCTTCTTTTTGAAAGGTATATCAGTTCTGTAATAGGTATTGTTAAATTTACGTTTTGAGTTACCTATAAAAGTTCAGACCTCCAATCCTTCTATATTAAATTTGATTTTTATACAAACTTTTTGTCTTAAAATGGTGGTGCTCATTATTAGCTGATAAATACAATACTTTTATTCACTCTTATTTTATATTTACATTCCATTTCTTTCTGCAATGGCTTTGTTAAGCCCTCTTCTTTCACCAACTTCTGCACACCTGTGCTTATTTTTCTAGCTACACAGCTTACTTTTTACATTTGGGGCCACACCCATATTTCAAAGGCCTTTAATCTTTTGATTTCCTCTTTTTCTCAGGGACCACATTTCTTATCTGTACTGAAAAGCCCTCTACACCAAGGATTTTATATTATTTCTGCATTACCACCAATGTATATCTGATTCCCTCTTCAAGACCTATCATCATCAGTTACATTTTCTTCCTGAAAGATACCTTGGTTACTTCTATTCTTTTTCTTAACTCTATGTACCTTCCAACCTCAGAGGAGAGTAAAAGTATTCATAGTCTAGAAATCTTTAATGAAGTGAAGATTCAAGGAAATGTATTTGTATGTTCAACGTGAACCATACTGCTGCAGTGAGTTGTTATTAAAAACCGTTTTAATTCTGCAGAAATTCCTCATTGGTTGGCTGTATACTCAAGAGCCTCTCAGGACCTGGACCATAAATTACGGTGGGAATTGTTTCGTTTGCCAGAATTAGACTGTTTTGATGCCATGTTAAAAAGACTATATAAGCAAGAACTGGAAGAAATAGTCATGCGATATGAGGCATACAGGTTTGTTACTATCAGCATAAAGACATACTACTTACTAGCATTACTTTGAGATCAGAGACTTAGATTTTCCATCATTTTTTAAAGGAGTTTATTTGAAAAAACTCTCTCTATTCACAAACTAGAAATAAGTATCCATTGTTTGTACTTTATCATATATTGTGTGGTAGATGTAAGGAAATCCTCCGCGATCTTAATCTGTATGCAGCTTGTAAATTATATTATGCATTAACAAACCCAAGTATAAGATTTTCACTCATTGTAAATTTCTCATGTGAGCAACAGCTCATTTAAAATTTTCTTATGCTGTCTTTAAATGCTTTTTTTACTGACTTATGTTTTATAAATTATTTTATATTTTCATGCCTTATGCAATTTTACTTCTTATTCATTGTTTTCCATAGAAATTGTAGGTACTTAAGAGATCAAATGCTTTGAATGTAATTATTGGGTAAATCTATCGAATCTAATGAGAAAATATTTTTTGTATATAAGAATAAGTTCTAAATATACAATTCAGTGAATTATCATTAAATCATAGATCTATGAATTTTTTCATATCATTATTAGAGAATCATTATGTACTTTCAGGTCTGCATTGTTGTGTGAAATGGATCAGAGGTTGAGTGTGCATCAAGACGATCCTGTTTTGCCCCCTGAGATCCTAAAAGAAGCTGCCTTATCTCAACATGTTGAAACAAAAGTATGACATGAGCAGAACACTTAATGAAGACAGAGCTTAGAAAATTCTGTGACAATGACGTATGCTGATTGCCTTCTCTTGGTATATGAAATTTAACACCCCAGTTCCTTTTTCCATTCATAGAGACGGTTCTAACTTTGTATGAAATAATGATTATCTATGAATTTAAGTTTGTTTTCATTTAAGTGTTATCTCTGAGCAGCTTTTTCTCTCTTATGTAAAAATTGCATCATACGGAAATATTTAATTTTCCACCAAAGTAAAGACTGTGATGTTTACTTTCGGATTTCAAATGCCAATCAAGTTTTTATGAAAGGCAGTTTTCATGTGGTATAAAGGTTTCATCATACTTGATTTGGGTGTCTAGGCTGTGCATCTGATTTCTTTCGTCCTATGTTCCTTCTTTGAACCATTCCCCCTTTACTTTTATAATGTAGCTAGACAAGGCCAGGTATTAAATCGAGGCCATATATCCTGATCATGCTATATTTAAATTAGTTTAAGAGGAAATTCTGATTCATAAGTAACTGAGATATTACCTTTTCAGAATGAACGGTTTTTCTGTTTAAAAATTACAGTATATTGTTGACTTGGTATGAAAAGTTCTGCTTGGTGCACCGAATGAAATATTTTTAATATTAAGACGCAAAGAATGTATTTTTGTGTATATTGTTATTATTGTACCTGAATAATTAAAGTTTTTCTTAAAACACGTCTTACATTTATTTAATCATTCTACCATTAATATTTACAGAGTATTTGCACCAGCAAATGACAAACGGCCTGCCCATCACTAGACACAATTATTTACTTTTCGGCGTCACTTTCATCGGGTTGCACCGTAAGGCCAGAAACTCTTACAATTCTGGCATTCTGTATGTTTAACGTCCGCGCCCATTGCTGAGCTGTAGGAAATTAATGATTTGCACATTAAATTAATCATCTTCCCAAAGTTTTAAATCATTTTCACGTGATAATGAAAATGTGTACAACTGACCTGGAGTTAAGTGATCGTCCATTTCATCTTTGAGGCCATGGTACTTCGCCCAGTCGCTCCTGCCTGTGTACATCATATAACAAACAATTCCAAATGCGTTCCATGCGAAAAACATGTAAGCTATGGATAATCTCTGCTCCCACAATTGAGCTCTGTCGATGGGAATCGGTTTCATTCTTCTTCTAATAAAGCGCCTCAACCATTGTATTCTCCACATTTTGGACTTGAAATAATTATAACGGTTTATAGAATTAATTATCAAAATTTTATCTTTTCAACATTTTGCTAAAACTTCATCTCTTTCGCTGACGGATAACATGCCTCACATTTCACTAAAACATTAGTGTATCAATACTTATTTTAATAAATATTTTATAACCGAAGCACAGAAGTATTTATTACCTGACTAAAACAATATTGTAACTTCTAATACAATAATTCAGACGGCACTTCCAATCACATTTACCAAACATCGATACCACAGAACATATCGATACAACGTATGCATGAAATTGATTCAGCGCGAGGCATATCGCCGATATCGAGATACTATTCAGCCGCTTGCTATGAATTGTTGCTTCATGAATTCTTCAAACTCTGACATAATTGACATTCTACCTACCTGACTGACCTATTGACTGTTTGGTTTTGGAGATAATGATGTACAATTGCAAAATATATTTGTGAAAATGGTTGAAATTACGTAGTCCGAGAAAGAACAGCGGCAAACAGTATAGAACTAACACTTTATCAAAAATTTTACTTTATATTTTATCAAGAATTTATCACAATATAGGAGAATTGTTTTATTATTGCCTCGACAGAAAAGGTCGTTTGCAACTATAGAAATATTAATCGATATCACTGGAATGAATGTTTGAAATCGTCATGGTAAAAGTGTCGTTAAATCTTTAACAAATCGGCTCAGTTGTGACCGGAATAAACTGAATTGATCGAGAGAACATGTTCCAGCTATATCTACGACTTTCATGAAAGTAACTTACATTTCCTTAACCAAAAGTTGTTTCTAGTTAGTTTTTTCCAACAAACGCGCAAACTCTAATTTTAACCTATTACAATCTTTCCCAATCATAATCCAATATATTTTTGGCTCATACAGTCAGATTTCATTCATCATATATAACGAACGAAATAATTTCTCGGTAATTTTCTCGTTTTTCTTGCAAGGCATTCAGCTGTAGAAGAATGTAAATTACTACGAAGTTGGCACGATTTGTGATCTTTTGAAATTATGTAGTTATGTTGGCTGTCGTACACCTTGGGATTTATTTAGTTGGATTCGAAATGAAAACATGGCTAATACTCTCACATCCTCTGTAATTAAAACGCTGTTTATTAATCCTTGTTGTTTTCAAAATCCGTACATTATAGCTACTAGGAATCTTAGTGCTGCGTCATTGCTGATCTCAAAATCAATTCCGTGTACTATTTCGAATCCAAATTCCACCTTTAAGCACCGAAATAAGAAATCATTTCACACGTCTACCTGTTCGAAAACATTCTGGGAAAGAGATCCTAAGGGTGGCTATGTCTCTAAGGAAAAGAGATCAACTATTAAAACTATTCGTGAGGGTCTTGGCGAACTCAAAAATGAAATCCAGTTGTGGAAGGAAGAGGTGAAAGAGAAATTTGAATTCGATCCTTTGCTCTTGTGTAGACCTGGTATGTACGTATAATATTTTATTGATGATAATATCAAATATGTACCATGCAAATTTTCTCAAGTGAAGAATTATGTAGTCCAATTGCACACTTAAGTAAATGATTGCTTAAAATTGGTTGCTGATTTATAACATGGAATGAATTCAAAATTCCTTTCAATTAGTTCGCTGTTTAGTTGTTTGAAAACAATGTTGAAGTACTTTTGACGTGATAAAATCAACAGTTTTACGTCGATCGTTGACTCAATTTCATTAATCTGAAGACACTTGATTAGATTCTGGTAGGGTAGGATTCTTATATTGCGTGGGAAAGATAGCTGTATTCTGATTTGATAGTCGCGCTGAAATTTTTTTTTATTATACAGGAGAAACGGATATCTTTTGGCAATTTGGCACAGAAGCATCTAATTCTAAATGGGTAACTACTGCTGACAGCGATCATAACGAAGGGTTCAGCACATGTGAGCTTGTCACGAGCCCTGCTGGGAAAGGTTTATTCCGAGGAAATTTATGCACAGCTGTACCAAAGGATGGGAAGGTGAAGAAAGCAGGTTATTGCAATATGAGGTGTACCAGAGCAAGAGTAAGTTCTTTGGTATACATTTCCATTCATCACTGAGTGATATTCATTAATACATATGTAGAAAGTGTATGAAAAGTTTGGAAACTTTTTCATTAATAGAAGAGGTGTAGTATAAACATCTTAAATCCGTTTATTTCTACTTTATCGATTGCATCTAATAGCATTACTTTATAAAAATTAGTTTCTAGTATATTTACAACAAAAGGAGATCTTGTAGATTCATATTACCATCCTGAATTTTTGTGTTAAATTAGTGAGGGCGTCATAATTACATAATTTAAAATTCTAATATTTAAGCAAGAACAATTAACATCTTTTCGGTAATCAATCCATTTTCTTAGTATTTTCATTCTGTAGTCCTGATATTGTTCCATAATCCATAGATCATTGGCTACATCAAATGTATCCCAGGTTTTATATTTTGTGGGCTTTGTATATATTTGGTTATTAAGGGATGGAATGTACCCTTTATCAGTACCACTTTGTTTGCTATTGTTTGATTACTAATAATTTAGATTGAATGGTTAACTTTTGGTGAAATTTCAGTTTCTTAGAAGTAAGTGCCCTTCAAGTAAAACGACTGGAAATGGAAGGATATTATTAGTGGCGTAATATTTACTTCCCTGTAACATCTTGCCCCCTCTAATTATCTTTCATTAAATCTAAGATGTGCCAATAAGATGTCTTCTCAACAAATTAAAAACCCCTCCTTCTGGATTGAATCAACAATTTGAAGCTGCTCAAGACTATTCAGCAGACTGCGATAAAAAAAACATTATTTTGAAAGCAAATTAAGGAAACTGCTTAGTTATTTTAGACAAAAAGGATTATTTTTAGCTACAATTGCTTTAAAGAGAATGACATAAAAGTATTTTTGAAAGATCCAACATCTCTTTACCATGTGAAAGACTTTCTCAAGATTCTTGTATTTTGGACGATCGTGTCAAATCCCATCTCATTAGTATGAATTCTCTTTCCCCTGTTTCTATGGATTTTCCAAACTGCATTAAGTGGACTTACAGATTAGATCTGTTGTTTCCAGCAGTTATTCTTCTTCCTATAAGCTTGACTCTTAAATGATATTTTAATCTGCTCCTGTTGAAGTTTCGTATTGAAAATTTCTATCTGATTTGCAGATAACTTAAAACCTCAATCCTTCCTCCTAATGCTAAATTTGTCTTCTTTGATGTATCAGCATCATTTACTATTCTCCTGGTGGAAGAGACGTAGTCGGTAATGGAAAAAATATTATCTAATAACAGAATGAATTCAGTGTACCTTATTATTTATTGGGTTCATTCATACTTTCTACCATCAACATTAAAGACTTGCCATGCACCATGATTTACCCTGGAAAATATATATCTATGATATTCTGTGTGTTTGGATTGGTTTGCCAAGATAACTCATCACCCATCCCTTTGCCCATGAGCTTGAAGTAAACCACATCCTTCCCTTCCTTGACTACAATCTGACCATTTCTGAAAAATTATCAAAATTTTATCTTTTCAACATTTTGCTAAAACTTCATCTCTTTCGCTGACGGATAACATGCCTCACATTTCACTAAAACATTAGTGTATCAATACTTATTTTAATAAATATTTTATAACCGAAGCACAGAAGTATTTATTACCTGACTANGCAAATAATTTCTACCTCCTCCAAAAGGTCCAAGCGGCGGCCTTGCTTTTCTCTATGGAGACAATTGGGTTGAAAATCACTTTGGTGTCCTTCTTATTATTTTATTGGAAATCCATGTGCACCAGTCACTTTGTCCCTGCTTCTTTACCACCACCATGCAACCACCATCGCTCCCTCAAACATGCAGGTGTTCATTCTGTAATCCACCACCTCCTTAATATTCCCATGTTCAAAGATAAATTTAACTCTGAATTACAAATAATTCATTATATGTACATAAATAACTATAATCCCTGCTCCTAAGTTGTTAAATTGATTTCTAAAAATAACAAAGAAGCATACTCTATTTCAACTTTTTTCTTCCACTCTCGGTCTGGACACTCCTTATTGTTCTCAATAAAGTTTCATTGATTCTTGTAGTCAAAAAGTATTTAAGCACTTTCCTGCAGATATGGTAAGACCTACTTTTAATTATAGTTGCTATTTAAATTTTCTGCTACTGTAAAGATAAAGTAGTTCCTTCTTAATCCCCTGGAATTAATGTACAATGATGTTATGATTGCATTGCTGTATACATTGCTCTTAGGGGTAGAAATATAAATACTCGTGTCAATGAACACCATGAAGTTTGAAAACAACTGTCAATCCCACTCTGCTGTCAATCATCTCTTTCAGGACCAGCATTTTTTAACTTTTTTAGTTTGTTCTTGTTTGGAGGATGAAAGGGATAACATTCATCCTCCAAACTTGGATAAAGCTTTAAGTTAGATTCATTAGAAGAATTCAATATCCTTCTCCACAAATATTTTTCCAACTCCCTTACCTTTGAGTACCTCTTAGCCCATATTTCATCCTCAAACCAAATGACCGTCCTCTCTCTCAGATTTTAAGTCACTTTCCTTTCACCCCCCCCTCCTTTCCTTTTGCCTAAAAATATTGCCTAAAAGCTTTGCCATGTACCTTCTGAAGTACCACTTCGAAACCAGTCTTCTTTCCTCAATCTATGGTTTAGTGCCAGTGTTTCAATTTCCACTGTACATTCTAGGTTTAATAAATTATTTTGTTTGATGGAATCTCACTAGGTATCATTTGATCAGGTAATTTTTTTAAAGAAATGCCAAATTGTTCAAAGATGATGTGGTTATTTCCTCAAAACCAGTCGCATATGTGCTTTTTCTAATTTGTGGACTTGGTCAAATTTTGTTTCATAATCCTTAATAAATTATGGAGATGTTCCACCAAGTATCGCTTGATATGTTTTGTTTTGGTTAATAGATTTTTGAGCTTGTTAGTATTTTGAGGTGTTAGTATTCTATTACTTAATCGTCTAAGTTTATGTAAGATATATTTTATAAGACCCAGCAGATTTCTGAAATTCTGTCATGCAGCATCCAATGTAAGTAGATGGTTGGGAACAGTATTGATCTGTCAACTCCTGAAGATTTTTGCTCAAGTTTATTTCAAAGCTGTAGAAAACCTCATTTTAGGAGTGAAAAATTATGTGAAATGTCTTCAATGTTTCTATGGCTTGATAAATTTTGCCTTGGTAAAATCATTGGTACGTACAATATTGCTGCCAATCAGACCTCTTACTTGTAAAAATTACAGTTACTGTATTTTTGTAATTCTACTTTGCAAAGAGAAGTTTTAAAATCTTGGTAATGATTAATTGATGATTGTGACGATGATTTTAATTCAGAAACTTTTTTACAGAAATCTTTCAAGAGAGATTCATTTTATGATTGGAGAATGTATACACATCTTGTTATTAAAGTGAGAGGTGACGGAAGGCCTTATTTTTTAAATATTTCAACAATGGGTTATTTTGATGTTTTTTGGAATGATGTCTATCATTATGCACTATATACAAGAGGAGGCCCATATTGGCAAGTATCAAAGGTATGTTTTTCCTTTATCTATTTCTAGAAGTGTACTAAAATTAAAACTCTTACTTTTATTCTAGTGAGATATAGAAAAAACTAAGAAACTAACAACATGAAACCTTCCACACACTGGCAACTTTTTCTGAGCAACTTTTTAATCATGGAAATGGACACATTCACAATGGAAATGCACATTGTATTAGATACAGCCTCACTCACGGGCGATTTTTAAGTCGCAGCTACTAAAAAGTTACAGCGTGCTCTATTTTGCTTGTAGTAAATGTTGTCTGTTATAATAGAACACTCAGATTCAAACTTGACTGTGCAAAAGCTATTCTTCAGTTTACAGATACAGCACAATTTGATTATACTCTGAATTCAACACTTATATCAAGCAAACCTATGAAAGATCCAACATTTGTTTGTAAATATACTGAAAGAACATATTACCATGTGGCAAGCTATGGTCAATCTGTAGAAAATTGTTGTTTTATGGAAAGCTTTCTACTGCGATGTGGTTTTAGTACAGGTTCAGATAGTGTTATGTGATTGTAATATGTGCAAATACTTCATCCCCAACTAGTATAAATGGCATTACATTTTTGTTTTCATTGTTTGGAAGATGCTTCAATTAAGGCACATTTAACTCATTTCTTTCTAGTAACTTTGAAAATTATGACTTTTCAAAGACATTCAAATCACTTAAGGATCAATGAAAAAGAACACTAGTACACTTCCACAGATTTATTTCATTGGCGACATGTTTCGCTAGCGAGCTAGCATCATCTGGCACATTTCTTATTTTGGGATTTCATTATATACAATAACTGATGGTGGGAATTTAGGAGGAAGGTAGGGGTTTAAAGAGTTTACTAGGAAGGGAAAGAAGGGGGGAAGGGTTGGGAAACAGGTGCTCATTTGTCAAAATATGTTCATGGGAGGCGCAAATAATTTCTACCTCCTCCAAAAGGTCCAAGCGGCGGCCTTGCTTTTCTCTATGGAGACAATTGGGTTGAAAATCACTTTGGTGTCCTTCTTCCAGGAGGTGCAGCGCGAAGTTGGACATAGGAGACCCCCTCCGGAGACGGTAGTCCCTATTGTGTTCCGCGGCCCTCACCCGCAGATTCCTGGCGGTTTTCCCGACATACCTGGCCTCACAAATATCACATTTAAGTTCATAGACCCCACTACAATTCAATACGTCCCTCTTGTCTTTAGAATTACCCAGAAGTTTACCAATGTTCCTCGGTGTATAATACCCGGCTTTGAAGTTTTCCGGTAAGACATTTCCCAGCTTGTACGATATCTTTCCCAAGAACGGCAATCTCCTCCATTTCACTTTCGGGATTTCCATCGGTGAGAGGCCTGGGGATATTTTCAGTTCCGCCTGTTTCTTTAATTTTCTTCTAAAAATGTTATTGATTAGTTTTTCGGTATAACCATTCTGAACTGCTATGCATTTTATTACCTTAAGCTCAAGTTCATAATTTTCTCGAGAAAGAGGAATTTCTAATAATCTATGGATCATTGCATGGAACGCGGCATGTTTGTGCGAGTGGTGATGGGTGGAGTTATTGGGGATTACTTGACCGGTATATGTGGACTTTCGGAAGATTTTAAATAAAGGTTTCCCGTTTTCCAGTGAGATACTGAGGTCTAAAAAGTTGAGCGAACCGTCTTTCTCTTTTTCCATGTCAAACTTTAAATTTTTATGCAAAGAATTTAGGAACTCTAAAAATGCATTTAATTGGTCTATACTGCCTCCCCATACACAAAAAACATCGTCTACATAACGTTGCCAAAATAATATGAGTTTAATTAATTCGTTACCATTGTTAAACAAAATGGATTCAAAATTGTCCATGAATATTTCCGCGAGAATTAAACACCCTTAACAAGGACAAGGAAGAAGGACACCAAAGTGATTTTCAACCCAATTGTCTCCATAGAGAAAAGCAAGGCCGCCGCTTGGACCTTTTGGAGGAGGTAGAAATTATTTGCGCCTCCCATGAACATATTTTGACAAATGAGCACCTGTTTCCCAACCCTTCCCCCCTTCTTTCCCTTCCTAGTAAACTCTTTAAACCCCTACCTTCCTCCTAAATTCCCACCATCAGTTATTGTATATAATGAAATCCCAAAATAAGAAATGTGCCAGATGATGCTAGCTCGCTAACGAAACATGTCGCCAATGAAATAAATCTGTAGAAGTGTACTAGTGTTCTTTTTCATTTATTATGGCCTTCCACGAGGTAACGCCTTCGCACATCGAATTCACTTAAGGATCCATAAGCTCCTACTTTGGCATAAATAATATAGTAATTTGAATCTGCAACTGCTATAAGTATGGTAGAAAGAAAGATATGTAGTCGTAAAATTCAGAACCACTGGAGTGTAGCTTTCTCATTCTAATGCTCCAATACAATTTGGAAAATTTCTTCTGCTACAGAAAATATTGGCAATTTTTGGCCCACCATCAGAATCTATTCCTGTCTTATAAACTGACAGTAAATTTAAATTTTCCCATAATGCATCACAGATATCTCTGATTATTTATCTAATTGTGGTTTCTCCAAGTAAAAATAAATAACTCTGGGAAAGAAAGTTGTTGCCTGTTGCCAAATATCTGTAAAAACTGTGTTAGATTAACTGATAACTTTTACAGGTGAAGAATTGCAAAAAAAATGAAAAGTTAAAGAAAATAATTAATATTTATATTATGTGTTGCACTTAAAATGTTTTTGCAATAAACAGCTTAAATAACTTGTAAAATAATAAATGTTTTTAAATTGTTTTGTTGCCTTGTAGTCACTGCCTTACTTTCCTGCAGCAGCACAGCCAATTGCAATGGTATGTTTTGGTATGTTATTCAAGGCCCTAGGATTGCTAATAGGTTATCAAAACTATCGGTACTCATTCCAAAATAATTTAAAATTTGGCCTGTATGGTCTCATGAGCTTTCATACAACATGATAAATTGTCAATTGAAAAGTCTATGGCCTAATATTTGATGGACTCAAAATTGTTTTTGCTTTTTGCTTGGCTCTGTAAAAACAAGAGCATAAGCACATGCAGCTTCCTCAAAATCCATTTTGCACTAGCATATAGGCAACTTATTTATCACCTGTATGAATCAATCAGAGATGAGCAACTTTTTAGTTGGGCAACTAATAAATCACCTTTAGGAAAAGTTGACAGCATGCGACAGGCCTAAGATATAAATGGTGCAGTGGTGTTGTTTTTCTTCCTTCTTCACATATTTCTATCTTGATGATTTAATTCAACATACATATTGTAACAAAAAAATTTTCCCTGGCTGTACACACTGACCCTTTTTACAATCAGTACATATTCGGTACCACATAAAATTTAACCACCCCCACCTAGCTTTTCCAATTATTAAGTTTCTCTCTATAGGAAAGCCTGAATAATGGAGTGGTAGTGATTTCCTGTGCAAGAACCACCATTTGAAGAATATGCACAATTAAACTTTGAACATAATAGGTGAACTTTTAACTGAATAATATAAAACAAAAAAGAACATGTAGATTAAGTTTGAGCTCAAAATCAAATAATTCTTTGAAGTATTAATTAGGGTCGCTGTGTTACTTTACTCGATGTAAACATGCATCCCAGGCTGAATAAATTATCTACACTGACATATCCCACTTGACACCTTTTCACGTTCTAAGCCACAACATGAGAAGACATTGAAGCAGCCATCACCAAATCTTACAGCTGGTAGGTTTCGAAGCCTCTAAGCTTGGTAGAGATAACTCTTTGAAAATTGGCAGAGTACTGTCCTGCGTCTGGAATGGCTCCATAGGAAACTTTTTAAGGGGAGTAAGGATGTTCTGCGAGCTTCTGTCTTTCAAAAATTCTTGCTCCCTTCCATATTAGTTCACAAGTGGGTTGCAACTGCTTTCCAATTACACTTGACACTATAAATGCTTTCCGTGCACATTCTGTAACCACTGAACTCACTAATTTTTTTAATCTCACAAAAAGGAATATTATCAAATTGGTTTATAATTTCAGTGATTAGAATGTCTGACTAGAAAGTAGAATATCTCAGTTCAAGTATCATTCACATTAATGTTTTTCCTTCTGTTTATATTTTGAGTTTAGATTTGTCAGATTATAGCTGTATGATTTTGCTCATGCTTTGTAACTTAATCATAATATAAAATTTAATTAATTTCTGAAGCTAAAAAATTAGGACTTGAATTTATTAGTTTCAGTTGCATTTATCATTTTAAGTTCATATTTTCCATTAGATTCAGCTCAGCGGTACTGAATTCTGGAGTAATGTGGAAAATACTTATAGTTTCAGAATGCAAAAGATCTCATAATGTAATATAAATCTTGTGAATTTTTCAAATCATTAATGTATTTTGTGTCTTCCTCTCTACATTTATCAATCTTTTAACAACCTAATTTTAAATCTTGCAGGTTCCGTTTTCCAAATTCTTCTTGAGTAGTAAAGGTAGGATACAAGACAAACAAGCACCTGTGAATTTGGATAGAGTGAGTCATTTTGGAATATCACTTGGTGATAAAGTTGAGGGGCCATTTCAACTGGAAATTGATTACATCGGTTTGGAATTTGACCCCACACATACTGAGGAGTTTGCTTACGAAATGTATCAGCTTCCAAAGTTTATTGCAGCCAATTGATTGAGGTGCCTTTAGTGATTTCATCATGCCTATGTAAATAAGAATATTTAATTAGTGATTTTAAATGAATTGTATTGTTTTTCTCCATTGTGATTCTAAACTTTTGTTGAGTGATGAGTTTGATTAATGGTGAAGTAAAAATGGCAATTATGCTGTTGCCAGTATTGAAATCTGTGGCTGTATTTTATTGTATTCCCATCTTCTCTACTTTTCATTTACATAATATAACACTAAGGACAGTTTTCCATAGTCCTTCTCCATAAAGTCACATTTTAGAACTTGTGCCTGCATATTTGTATAATTACTGAAAATATTTCCAGAAACTTGAATGATTTGATGATAAGAGAGGAAAGAGGTAGAAGGTATCTCGTGAGTAGACTAGCATAGCAATTATTTACTGCAGAAAACTAACTTAACATAATAGAGCTGGAAGTAAACACATCAACTAATTGCAAGATTTATTGCAGCTTTGCAGTAAAATAAATATTTTATTTTGTCCACAATTGTATTTTGTAATCAAATTCTTTCATAATGTCTACAAGCTGGCTTTGATGGTATAGGACAGGAGTAGACAATTTTAGTTTAAAGATGTGCCAAAGTTGGCCAAATCTCTCACTCAAGACTTTCACTGCGAGCACCACAAAACAAGAGATCATGATTTTGACTAATTCACAAAACAGGATTGGAAATAATCAAGTAACATCAAGCAGGTGCATGAAAGAATCTCCAATTCTTAGAAAAATAAAATCACAGTTATGCCTTATAAATGAATCAACATATCATGTGTATCATATTTTCTCTTTTATTTACACAAGTTTTTTTTAATGCAAAAATGTGTATAAAAAATTTAATGCTCTTTTATGTACTGAAATGTGCCAGAAAACCATCAGGGCTTGACAAACCCCCCTTCATCTTATTTCTCATCTTATAATTAGCAAAGTAGTTTTAGGATTAACTCGCTTTTTGGTAATAATATGCGATAAGAAGCTCTACAGTTTTGGCTACATATTTTTCAATAAAAAGCCCTTCCATATATGTCAAAATTATATACTCTGTAGCCAATTTAATTCCCCAGTCAGCTGGGTAATGCAAATAAATAAGCAAAATAATTGGAGGCATCTTTCATCATAAAGATCTCATGATGTTATTATTGAAATTGAATGTTTAAGATTAAAGATGATGATTTTATCTCAGAGAGATATACTTATGTGAGAAAGATGCTTACTATAAGCTGGAAAATATCATAAAATAGTATCATAAAAATTATTTCTTGGGGCAATAGAGCTAAATGCATCAATAGGTATTCCTCTGGTTGCTGAAAAATTACTTCAGTGATACTAGTGGCAGTCGAGGGATGTCTCAATAATTATTATACTTATTCCCAAGGAGAAATGGACATAAAAAAGTCTGACAGAAACATGACACAAACCCAGGTCTCTCAATTGCTGGTTGATTGCTCTATCCATTGAGCTATCCCACCAGAACATTTCTCAATGCTGTTTGGGAGACTTTGTAGGCAAAAGGCATGTGAGTTCATCCGACTCAGCGGCATCGCTCACAGCCATGGCCTTGCAGAGGCACCGACCATACAAAGTGGTGGAAGGAGAACCCCCCTTATAGGATAACACACAAGGAAAAGTGTTTTAGGTACTTGGCACTTTTTTCGTTTCAGTTTCTCCTTGGGAATTTTCCTAGGTGCATGCCTTATCGTGCCAAGTACCTAAAACCCTTTTCCTTGGGTATTATACTAATTTTAAGAGAATAACATCATCACACAACATGTAATTGAATGCTAATGAAGCAGATGGAAAATCATTATTTGGAACACCCTATCACTGTTTTGTAATATATTCAAAGCAATCTTTAATCAAACAAATTAATTAAGCTAGGCCGATAAGAAAGGGAGAAGTGGGAGGTTTACAGTAACTGGGTCAGCAGGGGAATCTCCTTGGGGAACAGGAGGAGGACTCAAAAAGAAATCATTTTGTTTCTAGTATTTTATTTTCTGCTTTTTACGCTTTAGAACTTAATGCACAAATTATTTCTCATCTAAAACTACTCAAATGGTGATCTGAAACTAAATGCATGAAGGAAAACAAAGAGGCAGTTCATAAACTTTTCTATTGAATCAGCTCTCAATACTACTGCTGTTTAGCAGATGTAACTGAAGAATACATCATGCTTCATGATATATGTATGCAGAGCCATGCCAATGGGTGCAGCTACTGTCTCAGGCACCAATAATATTGGGCACCATAATTATGGTACTCATTATTCTAATATTGGAAAAAATGAAATTCTAGTGAGATTCTTAGTACCCTCTTTCCCCTAAAATAGATCCAAGTAAAATTACTTGGGAATAAATTGAAAAGTGCTGTATTTCATCTTGCTTCATAAGTGCAGAGAGAGAGGCTGGGCATGACCCTTTAAGTATGCATTACATACATCATTCTGCATCAAGATTGTAATAAACATTAAAAAACAAGTAGGGTAAGGAAATAGATAATTTATTTTCTTTTCTGGTTTTCCAAGCAGATATATCAGGGTATATTACAAATGCACCTTCAATCTGTAAAAATATTTATCTTCTTCGGGACTAGAGCATTAAATGTCAAATTACAAATACACGTGAAAACTTCAAGCCATACATATGTACAAAAGGAACATTAATGCAATTAATAAATCTACATTTATGCAAAAATTCGTTCACTTCATCATGATTTTTTGTGATGGCAAAAAATTTAAAAATCATGTAACTGGTTACCTCTTAAAGGTAACTATAAATTGTGAGATCTATACATCACGAAAATGCTTTTTCCTACTACGTATAATTAGCCGATTACAATAAAAGAATATTAAAGAAAAAAGTATACCAAAGATAAAATCACCAATATAACAAAAGAGGGGAAAATGAAAATTTCCTGCTTTCTAAAATAAGCATTCTGGTAGCAGAGAATGTCAGGAAAGAAAGAAAAGGATACAGAGAAATAAAAAGTAGAAAAATGTAACAAACAATAAGGCAGTAGGGAAAGCTTCAAAAATCACTTTGTGGCACCAATATTGGAGTGAATTTCCATAATATTATTTACAATACAAAAGTTTTCTTCCATCAGGGCAGTTGATACAAAAATAGAATTATTTTTTAGGAGCCTTCTTGATTATTCGATAAGTATTTTTGGAAAAAACATAGCTAAGACCGGATACCACTGTAGTGGCTGCAGTCAAATAGCTGTAAAGAAAAGAATTAGCATTAGTCTAAGAGTGAAAGAACTCATAAACTGTTAACATATCAGGAAATTTAAGTCTATTGCTATGCTTCCTGGTAAATTAAGGACATTCCAAAAATTCTATCTCGGTGGAAATAACATAGGTTTATTGGTATTCATTATTTAACAACAGGTTTTTAAAACTTTCTTATTACAGAGATTAATGCGGAATAATTTACCCTATAACTAATTTGTTAATGTCTTCATGTAAAGTGCATTAAGTTTATTTTGAAATACCTTTCTATTATAAATGTAATAAACCCATTTTACGCACTTTCAAATGTTTCAATAATTCATTGAACATTCATTACACTTGCAATTTCACTGCGTAACACATACCATTCCAATAATTTTTAATGACAATTTTTACGTTAACATACTCAGCCTCTTCCAGAAAACATGGAAGTAACCAATGACTAAAAAAGGAGAATGAAATATAAACTTTCCATAATTTTGACTATCACCTCAAAGACAAATTATACGCGTTATCATGAGGATCATTGGTATCAAGACAGAATCAGAAGATAGATATGGAAGAAAAAGATAAAATAAGGCATCATCATACACTAAAATAAATCAGATAAAAAGTCAGTACAACAGCAAATACAAAGCAGTAATGCAAGTACCTAAAATACAATGAAGAGAGATTTCCTGTCCTAGACATTATAGAACAAAAAATTACCATCTCATGTTTCCGACGAAAAGCAAAATCGTACCACCTTATCAATATTCTGATTAAGCAATTTACTTACCAAAGTGTAATAGGTTACCTAAATATAGCCACGGATGACCCGTTTTGATGCTTTGAAAGGAGTTTCTTTACTCTGACAGATAACCTCCTAAACAGTTAAACTGGAGATCAATTTAGACTAGTTTCTTTGAGAATTTATTTATTGAGGTATAGCAAGTGATAAAAAGGGAGAAATATTATAAAAATTCCTGTCAGGGAGAGCAGAATACACGGATATCATTTTCTGGTACATGAACTGCGGCTATGGATATTTACCTTTAGAAGAAAGTTATTAATCTCCAAGTGGTTGCCTTCTATTTTAGTGGAAGAATCTAAGAAAGTTTATGAAATTACCTTAAAGCTGGTATATTGGTCAACTTGTTCTCTTTCCTTGGGAATCCTTAATTTCTCCAAATTTTAAAATCAATGAAGAAATAATGATAATTGTGCTAATTCTGCTCTTTCAGATTATCAGTGAATAATTTTGGCAAATTTGAGGATGACTAAAATTTACATGGAGGACGACTCTTAACTCTAAAATAAATATGATAAATCTTTTCATGAAAATAACCTAATTCCAATTTTTCAGATTTCCTAACAGCTTTAGGAAAGGACAAAATCAAGCATGAGGAATTCCTTCAGGAACTTTTTACTTGCAATTTACATTTACTATTAACATATTTGTAATGATTCAATCAACTTACCAAAGGCCAAGCAAGAGAGGATGATCCACATAACTGAAGACTGGAGCTGCAAGGGTTGTCCCTACCAATGTTAACTGTACAGCAGTATTGACTTTACTGATGAATGTAGGAGCCAATTGAGCAGTTGGAAGAGTGACATTGAAGTACCGGTTCACAGTTCTCTGTGGGTTTCCAAACATTCATATTTGGATAGATCTGTTCTCAATAGATTCTAAAATTAGCAAGGGGTTTTATGAGTAAGAGATTTAAAATATACAGTGATCAAATTACATTCTCTAGCAACATATCTACAGTTAGAAGTACGAGTCAAAATATAATTTTGTAAAGAGACAAATCTCATACTATTTTCCATAACATCCACATTAGGAGTTTCTTACCAAGGATAACAAACAATTCATACCATACTGAGAATCCAACACAAAATAAACTTAATCTTATCAAATAAAAACTTAATCTGCCCAAGGAACTTGAAAATCAAAAATTTGTACTGTGCTATAAAGTGAGCCAACCTTGAGGTATGTATCAAAAATGCAGAAAAGTTAAGGATGTTACCTATGAGGGTCGTTCAATATGTCCAAGAGATGGAGCTAGTAGTATCATAAATTGTTTGTTTTTAGTAAGCATCATTACTCACTAGATAGCTGTTAAAGTCTCAGTTGTATCCATCACAAGGTTTCATTGTTATTGTCGATTGAAGCAAAAAAAACTTGTTTATTTGGAAAATTGGGAAAAAGTGAGTTTCGAGCGGTGATTAAACACTTATATTTATAAGACTTAAGACTGAAAAAGATAAAAGCTGAGTTTGATGAAGTTAATGGCACATCTGCTGCTGTGTTAGCAATAGTTTACAATTGGGCAAATGGGTTTAAACATTGAGTTTTACTTTTTGGACGGCTTAAAAAATTGGAGAAATGCTTGGAAAAGTGTATAGAGTTATAAGGAGATTATGTTGAAAAATTTTAAAAAAATTGTTTTCCTATCTTTTTCTAAGGACTTATTGAACGACTCTAGTATAATTTTGAATGCTTAAACTTAAAACATAAAATTTAATTTACTACACAAAACAATAAGCGCAAGAAGACATGAACTTCTTAAATATTTCACTCATCCATGTCATGTATTGGATTGAAAGCAAAACCTCTTCTTGCTGATGAGGTGCGGTCAAGATTCAGAGGTTTAAAAAAACTTTTACTTTAGCTCCTTTTTATCTAGTACGACATTCCAAGCAAGACCTAAAGCAAAATTCCTGCAAGAAATATATTGTTATGACCAGAACTCAAACCCAAGTCCCAAACAAATTTTCTCATGACACTTTCTAACTCTTCATAAGCAAGTTTCAGATAATTACAAAGAAAACTGAACTTACAGGTGGTGGCAAGGAAAGATAGCGTATGTAAAATCCAGCAGCCATCAAGAGTAAGTCACGAGCGATGATCAAGCCAGTAAGTGATACTGAAACATGTTAAATGACCGAGTTAAATAGTCAAAAACAGAAAAAAATTAAGTCTAATTTAACCAGTCTTTATATACCTGGAATAAGACTAGAGTAGGTCAATGTTACAAACAGTGTTCCTACAAGCACTTTGTCAGCCATTGGATCAAGAAAACTACCCAGTTTGGAGGATTGGTCTTTGAAATTTCTTGCAATCCAACCATCCAGCTGTAACAAAAATGAAACAGATAGATTGAATGAGACATTGATCTAAAAAACTTCCAAGTATCTTTGATAGTGATTCAAGTTCAAGGGTATAGAGAATGAAGAAAATTAAAAAGTAGTTGTTAAACTGGGGTACTCCTAGGGCCATGATTCCCAACTATTTCTCTGCCACATGACAGTTCAGCATTTACTCAAAATTTAATCCATTGACCAGCCTGTTAGTTCTGGTCCGAAATAAAATAAAGGAAGAAGAACATAGCAAAGCTTGATGAAATATCTTGCAAAACCTGTCTTTGGATTTGATGCAAAATTTGTAGAATAAATACCTACAGATATTTGGTGGTACTCTAGGAGCTTATTCAAGGCACATCAGTCAGAAGTTACTGCCTTACTAAAGCACTTTTAAGGGATTCAAATGTTCATATCTTCAACTTGATCAGCCACTTATTTCAAACATAGATCAAACCTCAGAATGCACACATTAAAAACTAATTTCTTAAGTGCAGGGCATACTTTGAAAGTTTTCAATCATAACTATTGAAGAAGTTTAAGTAAGTAGCTGTCACTATGCAGGGATGCAAACTAAAAAAAATCATCAGAAGAGAAATACATCAAAATTACACAAGAAATAAATTGATGACGGATAAATGAAACGTTTTTGTATAGCAATGTGGGTAATGTTCACCAAAATAATTCTTGAGATAAAAGGGTACAAAAATCTTTGAAAAACTCTGACCAAAATCAATCAATTGTAATTTATGAATGCAAATAAATAATGTTTGAAACTGTTTGATTAAGTTTGTAAGGGACAGAGTTCAATAAACAATAAGAGGTTATTGCTGGTTAGATTAAAACCACATTCAGTGGAGACATGCTCCACAATCCATCAATTCCAACACTTCAACTATTAACCAAAATTACCACTATTCACATCAAAATTTATCACAGACCTCAGATGGAAATGCTGCAATTTGTCATGAATTAAAATGTTTAAACAAAATCACGTGGAAAAAAGGAAAGCAAAAGGTAGAAAGAATAACATGCATAATGGAATAATAGAAGTTTGGAAATGGAGATCCTTTGGTTACCCTAATTCCATGAATTTAAAGAAACTGTTTTTAAGACAAAGTATTATGATTCAACCTGCTACATAGGCTGCCAAAATACTTACAGGATAATCAGGGAAATATTTGTGATAGGGCCAATCATAAAAATTCATATTCTGAGAATGATACAGTGTAGAGACAAATAGGAAATGGGTTCACTAGTAAAGGGTGAAAGGTAACTTTGCATAGTAAGGTATGAGCCTTATTCCCAAGGAGAAATAGACATGAAAAAAGTCTGAACTAACCAAGACTTAAGTGGAAGTTCAAATCCCAGTCCTGTCAGACTTTATTTTTCATCTCAGTTTCTCCTTGAAAATGGTTGAATGATGCTAAGAATGAGTCACCAGCCATACACAAAGAGGTGAATGGAGTCAAAAATTCAACAAACTTAGGAGTTCAGAAAGAGAATTTAAACCTATACTTTTGTCTTTGGTAAGTAACCATTTTTCCTTTAACCTGAAACTGTTGAAGATAAATACTGGAGAGAAAATTCGATGCATCATAGCAATGAATGCATTGAAGTGCGTATAAAAATCAAAATGTCGGTTTTCAAAGCAATTTGTTTTTAAGCTACGATCAATGAATGAATGAAGAAGTTTATAAAGTCATTTAATACATAAATTTTTCAGTTGAATGGTTAATCATTATAGCTAAGAAAACTATAACTAAGGACAAAATAATCAAGCTCTTTCACTATTTGCAAATACTACTATAAAAATCTAAGCAAGAAATACCAAGGTATTTATTAAATAAATGTAAGGATGAGGAATATTAAATAAGGAAAATCTAGTTTGGGAACATCAATTTCTTCCAGAAAAGTACTTTCTCTAGCAGAGATAGGCATTTCTTCATTCTAGTATACTTTATTGTTTATGAAGCCAGCAGATATTGAATTTAAAATATTTTATGGCAAATAATTCAAATTCCATGACTGTGATTTAATAAAACTGAATTAGATGTATAAAACACTCCATAGGCTGTATACCAGTAAATGGAACTTGTTTGGAAAACACACAAGAAGTGATGGGTTATCATATGCACATTTTGGAAATAAAGCTTTCCTCTCCCAGGATGTCCAAAAGGAAACTGAATACTTTCTTTCTTTCCTTACAAAAAAACATTGATCTTGGGGCTCCCGGATAGCAAAGTGGTCAATGCATTTGACTTCATTGAAAGCAGTCCTGGGTTTGATTCCCGGAGGGAGCCTAAGTGTAAAATTACCTCTCTGTCAGCTGTCAAGCACTTTTAGCAATACTACTACCAACGGTAATCTTTTGACCAAGTGGTTGCTTTATTACTCAAATTTAAAAATAAACTGATGATGTTGTACAGCAATAAAAGCGGTTGTGTACTAAAGTTTATGTGGAATTAACAACAGAATTTCTTATTTCAACAGTTAAAAATAAATGTTTATAACAGTCAACATAAAAAAGGAAATTTTAAGAAAAATTCAAGAAGATTCACATGAAAATATGAGCCAGGAGCAGTTTATGAAGCTAGTTTGTATTTTTAATACCCTAATTTTGATTTTTATTAATTATTACCATCATAACTGGTTCTCAAATTACATTTGATCCTACCCTGATGAGTACATCAAACTTGTCACTTCTTACAGAACGATTGTTTTTATCACATTTCTTACTTTCCCCATCGTGCATGTGATTCATGTTCAGCAAGAATTGTTATTTTATTATTTGCTTCACCTGCCCAGGTTACTGATACAGCTACTTTGGGCAAATGTTCCTGAGAAATCCAAAACCTGTTATATTACAGTATGGTAAGAGTAGAAAGCATTGTATTGTTTTTTTCACATTTATAGAGTACATATGCAGGCTTAAAACCACGTCATTTTGTGACACACCTTCCATTAAAAAAAATTACGCTAGATGAGTGATAGATTTCAATTTATATCACTGTTTTCGTTGGCTTAAAATTGTACAAATTGTCAGAGCCACGCTTTTTCAGCATCTGAAATAATGAAGCTGTCCAATAAGAACTGCAAAACTTTTTTATTCCTCGGAGGGCTAATAAGGACAAATGAGTTGAGGCACCGTCCTTTCAATGTAGAGTTCAAGTCTGGGGTTGATACTTAGACAATACAGCCTTAGGGTAAAGCACAGGACTCACTAGAGATAAAACCATTTTAAATACTTAAATATGGTGAAATATGACACAAATATTCAATTTTCAAAAGCTGATTTCTCATGTTATCATAATGACATTTTAGGAAGTCCCCAAAAATGCATAACCATTGAAAGCACACCGTGTAGTCATCTGTGCTACATAATAAAACTTTCCAGCCTTCGGTCAGGGAAATCTTTCTTAAGTAGAAAAGTAATGTGAACTTGATGATGATGTATCATATAGCTCTTGGAAGGGATCAACCATCCAGCAAGGTGGACCCGGGTGCAAAATTTCCATTGAGACTTTTCACCTGCTTCCCATGTTCAAGTAATATGCAATGGTATATGGAGAAAGTATAATATTTTCTGTAGATATATTGCTAGACTCCTGCAAAATCAGGAAGTAGCTTTTTTAGAATGGGGCCCCTTAAAAATGGGAGCTTGGATGCTATGCATCGACCTCCACTCTTGTCCAGTCAAGCTGTTGGAAGTATGGCTAACACTTGATATCAATACATTAAGCAGAAAACTGAGACAAAAGATGCTTAACCTTAGAATCAATAGAAATATTACTATTAATCGGTGATGATGACGTCTCTATTTGAAAGAGAAGTGATAGAAAATAAAATAATGATGAAGTTCCTTTAGCAGGATTCAGTAAAACAACCGAAATATCTCACCATGTCAGTGACGCCGGCATAAACAAAAATACCCAAGGCTATACCAAATTCACTATGGACAATCAGGTATCCCAAATAAGGGGATAAAATTATTCTTGTGGCACATAACACGTTGGGAATGGTCCAAACGTTTTCTCTCTGAAATAATCAATGACATGAATTAATGCTTGACTTGCAAATCGATTAACTCAACAGCTACTTCCAAAGGAAACTTACATCAATTACTTCTTCCATTTTTTCCTTCATTTTGTCCTTTGTATCGCGGATATCCTTAAGTAGAGTTTTCCCTGTTTGCCTTAATTTCATTTCAGTGTCAAGAATTTTTTGGGTCTTTGAAGAAATCACTCCTTGAATTATGTTTTTGTGTTTCACTTCTGTATGAATCGTCTTCTCTTGGTCAGAGGAGTATGAACGACAACAGTATTTTCCCAGTGCATGATGTTTAATTGAATCACAATAATTCGAAAAGGTTGTCCTGATAGTATTGTCATAGTAATGTACTGAAGATATCTTGCAGTCAGATATATGCATTTCAGATAATCTTTCTTGACCAAAGAGATAATATTTACAATTCCTCATTATTCTACACTGCCTCTGCATTGTGGAAGTTTTGATTACTCTACACATCACCATTTAAAATTCTGCTGATAGAGATTAATCCGAAGTTACCTATGGAGTTCCTGAATTATTACGAGTGATCCTGGTATTTAATTTCTTTGGAAAATGACGCGGATTATCCAATTGTATCATTGGCTTCTTCTCAAACACAAATTTATGAGAATAGTAGATTAAGGAGTATTGATGAAAATAGGACGTTACTGGGCTTCACTGGATGTACAGCCACGCACAAATTATTTATTATCACAAGAATGTATTTCAGAGATAAAATGATATGGAACGGACTTGTGGTAAGACGATTAATACCTAACCACAACAGAACCCATGCTCGCCGAATGCGGGATTCGAGCCATTGCTATTCTTATTTCTACAACATACCGCAATGTCGGATGAAGTTCCGGCGCGCTGCTGTTGTCACAAGTGGATGTTTGCGATCCGAATCACATTCCTGTTATGAGTGTACTTAAAATTATATCTTCTGGAACATGTAAGTTGTTCTTAGGGCGTAAATATTACGTAATTCATTAGCTGTAATACTCTATTCAATCTCAATTCCGGATTATTGGTATCGT
This sequence comes from Ladona fulva, assembly GCA_000376725.2. Classification (NCBI taxonomy): domain Eukaryota; kingdom Metazoa; phylum Arthropoda; class Insecta; order Odonata; family Libellulidae; genus Ladona; species Ladona fulva. The sequence goes on from KZ308378.1 coordinate 711,328, forward strand.
TTAGATGCACATTGTTTTTTACCTTCGTCTCACTATTGTCTTTATTATGTTTATGTCCGAAGTAATTTTTGTCACAGAGGTAGAATTCTCATGTAGTTTAATATTTTAGATGGATGATCCAGATCTGGAGCATAAAATTCATCAACAGCAGTATATGATAGAACAACAGCGGCAGGAGGAGTTGATGAGATTACAGCAAGTAAGTTGTCAGACTTTTGCAATCTAATAAAGTATTTGCTCGTAACTGAAGATTATAATGTTTAATTCTTTATAATCTTCCATTGACGGCATATTTATCGACATTATTCATAATTTTTATAAAAGTAGATAGCAAATATAAATTATCTACGTTAGCTATAAATTGTCAGTATCAACCCAAGGATATGCCTTTCCCTTAATCGTAGAAAATTAAAGAAGAATTACTTTTTCAAAGAATGTATTCTCAGGATACAACTAATCACATATTTTATTCTCTGTCTAGAGTATTTTCATGTTTCTTCGAGGCAATCCAATTTCGAGGTTTCCAATCGGCATTTTGTTAAATTATAGTGTTATTTGTCTAAGAAAATGATCAAATATCTGCTTCAGTGGGAAAATTTGAGCCATTCTTAAGTAATGTTATTTTCTTAACTTGTTAAAAAATTCCTACTTGATTGAAAGACTCTGATTTTTACTTTGTAAAGTATTACATGAGTAAATTTTAGGATAATACGAACCACTATTACCTTTTTTGAGGAATTACTGTGATCTTAATCTTAATCTTACTCTTGATTTTATTTTAATTCGAATACTTTTTCATTTTAATTCAACTTTATGAATTATTGAATTTGTTTTGGTACATTTCATGAAATTATTAGCTTTCAATTTTTCCCAATCTTGCACAATTGACCTAGACTGCCGTTATCTTCTACACTAATGGTCTTATGATGTGGCTGAAATAGCTAAGTTGCTCTAGTTTACATTGTTATTGCTATGTCATTATAAAATCATTGGCTTACCTAATAAACTTCATTGGGGTATGTGTTAGCCAGCCTGTTGGCAGAATACCCTCGTGCAGTTATCTTGGCTGACACTTTTTGTGACAATAGAGCTTTAGTTCTATGAAAAAGTAATATAGAACTTAATTGGTACATTATTTGATAGATGTAATTCCAAGGATCTGAATACATTCCTTACTTGTGTACTCATAAGTAAAAACTTCATTAAGTTAGTATTGCAGCTTTGCTGTATATCAACCTCTGTTAGATACATTATTGGCACCCTTTCAAGATTAAACTTATGAAATATATTTAAGCCATCTCTTATGCTCTTGATTAGATAGCTTTTTATATAGCATAAATTATATCATAGCATAGCATGGGATCTAAGCAAAAGTTTAATACATACATAAAAAACAAATATTTAATTCTCTAATCAAACAATTAATTAATTTATTATTGAGAATTTAACAATAGTTTTTGATGTATGATAGATCTAGATGGTAGAACCAGAATTGTTACCAATTCAGCCTAATTTTTTTTATTTTAGTGTATTAATCTTCTGTATAGTTACAAATAGTGGTTGTTCCATACAAGGAAAAACCACAAAATCGTCGTAGTTTTGTGGAGAGAAAAAAATGTTGTAATTGGTTCTCAGGTACAGTTGGACTTAAAAAGTTAAGAGAGATTATGTGATGTGGGTAAACTGGAGTTGATGTTACTGCTGCTATAATAGGATGCTTGACTAGGATATTATTGGGATTTGCATTACATTTCATTGCTACTTCAGTCAGCTTCTTTGTATAGAAGTGAGGTGAGACCATCTTTCTTTATTAAACCTGCAATGAAGCTGAGGGCAGTGTAGGCAGAATGTAATTTTTCCACAAAATGCAGTGAAACCTGTATATATCCTTGTCATGGAGCCAGTGGCTTCATGACAAGGATATATATGGAGAATATGGAGATTAATATCTCCAAATATGGAGAAATCCTTCATATTTTTTTGCATTTCTTTATATTTTCATCAGAAAGTACAATTATAGTTAGATGCTTTGCATGTAAATGTTGATGGATCAGTAATTTTTTATTATCACTATTCTTTGGCTCAAAAACTAGACCCTGAGGTATAGATATGGTCAGACTCTCGATAACGTTTTGTCAATTTTGTGTTTCAGGCTGCCCTGGCAGAGAAACATAGAGAAGAGCATCACCAGCACGTAATGATGCAGCAGCAACAGCATGATGATGAGGTTTATCGCATGCAGCAGGAGGCCATGCGGCACAAGCACCCCCCTCCACCCCACCCTCATGAGCATCAAATGCCTCCACATCCTCTGGAGCACCAGATGCCCCCACACCCTCATGAACACAATCTTCCACCCGAACTCCAGCATATAAGGAGGCCCCCTCCGGTAATTAATTTTTCAATCAAATTATTATATTTATTTTTGCATTTACTGTATTTTCTGGTAAATAACACGCACCTACTAGATAACACGTGTTTAAAAAAATCTCTTCACTGTGATAATGTACAGATAACACGCATTTCAAAAATTTCTTCTGTGATAAATGCATTGATAACGCATATTTATAAATTGTTATTATGTTGACGAGAATGTTTTTTCATTACTGTAATATTTATGATAATTACTCTTGTATTTTGAATGGAATTATTTGATTACGTTAACATTTACAATATGTTGGTTGAAATAAAATTGCCCTATTACGTGAGTATATACTCTGTGACTTCCGCGATATATGACGTGTGTTGTTTAGTCATTTGTTTCCGAGTTCAA